>CM067514.1:8235565-8240565 GCA_034509495.1 Acestrorhynchus altus
TCTGGGTGACCAGTCAGGGATGAGGGAAAATGACTGCAGTGATGTACAGAGATGTCCTTGATGATAACCTGCTCCAAAGCGCTCTGGACCTCAGACTTGGATGAAGGTTCGTCTTCAAGAGGACAACGATCCTAAACACATAGTCAAAGATAACAAAGGAGTGTCTTCAGACAACTCTGTGAATGTCCTACAGTGTCCCAGCCAGAGCTCTGAGATATCTAAAAACAGCTGTGCACCTACACTCCCCATCCAATCTGATGGAGGTTCTGCACAGAAGAATGGGAGAACCGTCCCAATAAACAGGTGCTGAGCTTGTAGCATCAAACTCAAAAAGACTTGAGGCTGTAAATGCTGTGAAAGAGCTTCAACAAAGGACTGATCGAAGGCTGTGGTTTCAAACCAGCTTTCCTCACGTTGTCATCGTGGCTGACGTGAAGAAATGTGGAGAAAGTGAAGCTCCAGATGCAGTGTGAGGTCTGGGCTGCTGGAGGTCGGGTGTGTGGTGTGTGGACGGTGAGTTAGGGTGTTCATATCGCTGCTTCATTCTGAAGCTGTAGGATCAGAAGTGTGAAAGCTGGTCAGCTGTGCTGCGACTCTTTCCTGGAAGTGAACTTTGGAGTGGAGCGAGCGTTAAGTTGGCTGTACTCGGCACATGACTGCAGGAATCCCGCAGAGCTTCAGAGCAGCTTTGCAGAGCAGCAGAGAACGGGACAGTGCTGAACACTGTTTCCTTCACTGATCTGACACAACGTTCACACTTCATACTGGAGGCTCATGCACACACAGCTCCTCTAGTCCCTGTAGAGAGGTTCTGCCAATAGAATAGGACTCTCTGGAGCAGATAAACAAACAGGACTCTATTGTCTCCATGTCTAATAGCAGGTGTGGACTAGAGGGTATAAAGACCCCCAGCATTGAGCTGTGGAGCAGTGGAGCTGTGTTCTCTGGAACAATGGAGCTCCATACAGGACTTCTGGGACGAGGTGGGGGAGTTGGGGACGAGGTGGGGTGGTGATCATCCAACATCCTGCTCTTGTGACTGATGCCAGTCTGAGAATAAGAGTCTGAGCTCTGAACTGAAACAGAATACCTGACCCCCCCCTAACTCTGCCCCCTCCCTCCCTCCCTCCCTCCCTCTCTCTCTCTCTCTCTCTCTCCCTCTCTCTCTCTCTCCTTTGCTGAATCTTATTGATCCAGAAGGTGGCTAATTAGCCCTTCCCGTCGTGCCTGTGTAATGAAGCACATGCGCACTGAATTAATCACAGCCATTTTTTTTTGCAGGAAACTAATTAGCAGGAATAAAGATCCAAAGAGTTTTTTTTCCCTTTTCAATCATCAGATCTCACTTTCACCTCTTCCTCTCTCCCTCTAACACGAGACGCATCGCCCGCTTTGCATCCAAATTATTTTTTATATCGCCTTTAACGACTAATACTTCGGGTGTGTGTGTGTGTGAGTGTGTGTGTGAGTGTGTGTGTGTGTGAGTGTGTGTGTTTTTTCTCCCCCTCTCTCTCTTCTCTCTCTCTCTCCTTTTACTCTCCGCAACAACAATGATCTTTCTTTTACCGTCCTAAACGCAAACTGACCGAAAAGGGATCTGCCTTGATGGGATCTTTAGCCAAACCGTCTCGATACTGGATTAAAAAGCGAGGATCTCAAAGCGGCAGCAAAAAATTGTAAGTTTCAACTTTGCTTTCTCTCCTCTCTCCTCTCCTCTCCTCTCCTCTCCGCTCTCCTTTTCTAGCTCTACGGCGAGGCTTCGCTGCTCTCCCACTTTCCGTGGCAGGGAAAGGCGGTGCGGCCGCTCTCCTGCGCCTCCGCCGCTCTTTAAAGCGCACCGATCTTGCGAAACTGGCAGAAAGCGCAGGCGATATCCACTCATTTTCACGCGACTGGGCTTTTATTCCCCGCTTTCTCTCCTCGTGCCGTTTACCTGTGTTCACATCTGGGCTCGTCCTCCTTCTTCTCGCCAAAGGAAGAGAAGAAAAGGGGGGGAAAGACAGCGATTCCTCTTTTCCGAACTGTTGGTGATCGCACAAAAATGGCTTTTCTCAAGCACGGCTCTGCCTCCGAGGCGCTCGGGGGGCTCAGCGGGGCTCCGGCGCTGCGGCTGCGGCTGCGGGAGCTCGCTGGCGAGGAAGCGGCTCCGCGGAGCTCTCGGGAGGGCCGGCGGGCGCCGTCAGCGCACGTAGCCGGCCGAGGAGCGCCCCGGTCCGGCGTGGGGCTCCGGCGGCGGCCGCTGCACGGGGAAACGCGGACCGCGGTCTCGTTTTCGCCGCGGCTGAAAGCCCTCCGCCCCCACCTCCTCCGGTCCGTTCGGCCCCCTCTCCCCGTGTTTTTCGCCACCTTCTCCCGTGCCGAACCTCCTTTTCATTCGCCCACATCTTTACTTTTGCAGTGTTTTTTCAGGGCGCTCTCCCTCCGCCCTGCTCTGCGCTTCCTCTACTTTCCGCCGCCGCTCTTTCCGTCGCTTTTCCCGTTTTTTCTCCCCCGTTCTGCCTTTTTTCCCAGCGCTGTTAAAGTCGATTTAGATATTTTTTCTGCTGATTCCCAGACGGAGTCACATACAAATCGATCGTGTGTGTGAGTGTGTGTGTGTGTGTGTGTGTGTGTGTGTGTGTGAGAGAGAGAGAGAGAGAGAGAGAGAGGGTGAGAGAGAGAGAGTGAGAGAGAGGGTGTTGGGTATAAAGCCGGAGCCCCGGCTCTCCTCCGTGCCGTGCAGCCGAAAGCGCAGCAGCAGTAGCCGCTCCTCGCGCTCTCAGCGCGGGGCACAAGTTGGAGATCAGCCGCTCACTTTGATCTCGGCTGAACAGAAACAGCGCGTGCAGGCAGATCCAAACCAGTCAGAACACGAGTGTAAACAACGAGAGCTGATCAATCCTGCCCTGGTGTTTTTAAAATAAATTTTTGGACCAGAATTTCAACTTTGTTTGCACTTCCCTTCCTGTTTGGTAAACTGACTCAAAAGAAAGCAGAGGGGAAGGAGGTGAATGGAGGAGAATAGAGGAGACTGGAGGTGAATGGAGGAGAATGGAGGAGACTGGAGGTGAATGGAAGAGACTGGAGGTGAATGGAGGAGAAGGACAGGTTGTAGGGACAGCAGAGTAGGTATAAACCTGAAGAAGAGTACAGGTGTGGAATGGATGCAGGAAAAGGGGGAAAAAGAAGGAAAGGTGAGATGGTGGAGACATTAGTGGGAAGCAGGACGTGGCTTGGGTTTCCTCCTAGTCAGCCAGGTGCACAGGTGGTGGTGGAGAAGGATGTAGAAGCAGCAGTGGAGAAGATCCAGAAAATGTGTCTGGCGGTGGTGGCTGGAGGACGGGAGCGGGGAAGGAAGAGGGGAGCAAAGCCATGGTGTTTTTTCCCTCTCTGCCTTGGAGAGGCACAGGGCGAGGAGACCTTTTTTTTTTTGAGGGGGGGGTGAACCCAGCCGAGGGGGGGTGGAGGTCGGGCCAGAGGCTTGGGGGTCAGACGGCGAGAAAGAGGGGAGCAGGGGTCACCAAGCGAGTGTAAGAGAGATAAAAAAGCAAGGAAGGGGAAAGCCCTGGCGTTAGCAGCCGAAGGAAATAAGCAAGAGAGGGATAGTGGTGGGGTGGGTGTGCTTGAGTGTGTGAGTGTGAGAGTATGTGTGTGTGCTTGTGTTGTGGGGTCACACAAAGCCTAGCTGGAGATTGGGTTGGGGTCAGCAGAAGAAGCAGCTGAAGTTTGGAGAAAGGGTAGTGTGGTGGGTTGCTGAGGAAAAGTCCACAGTTTTGGAAGTGATTTGGTGGTTGTGTGCGTTGTGTGTTTTCTTTCAGCTTGTGGAGGAAAGCAGGCATACAGAGCAAGACACAGAGAGAGAGAGAGAGAGAGAGAGAGAGAGAGAGAGGCTAGAAAAGGTCAAACAGCCACAGGCCATATCGAAGGAATCAGGGAAGAGGTCAGAAAAACATGAATCCCAAAACCTTTCATCCTTTTCTGACTTGTCCCAGGTAGAGGACAGAGCTCACAAGAGGACATGCACTGACTCCTCCGTGATAACACCTAAGCAAAAGTGGGGAAAGTCAGCCATAGTGTGTGTGTGTGTGTGTGTGTGTGTGTGTGTGTGTGTGTGTGTCTTCTTTTCTTTTCCTTTTCTTCCTTTTCTTTTTATATTTTCAGCCACAATTCTAATTTAAATTTAAAGCAAGCGAAAGAACAATCTCGTCTGCTGTTGTAAACATTTCAAGCTACGTGCCACATCTGGTTAAGATAAATCGGACAGCAGGAACATCCGTGTGTGTGTGTGTGTACTTCTTTTCTTTTATTTGTCTCTCTTTTATCTCTTTTTTTTTCCCTTTCCTTGATGGTTTTCATAGGGGGCATGGTGAGATGGTGGGCAATGGTGCTCACACTGCCTCCTCCTTTTTTGATAGAAGAGAGAGAGAGAGAGAGGGAGGGAGGGATGGAGGAGAAGGACAGATAAGTCAGGATTTTTGTGTCTCGGCTCCACGGTGGAGGGTGGCAATAATTACACGCGTCACACAGAAAAGGATCTATAGCATATTACAGGTGCTGTGTACGCTCTCTCTCTCTCTCTCTCTCTCTCTCTCTCTCTCTCTCTCTCTCTCTCTCTCTTTCTCTCTCTCTTTTTTATCACTCTCTTTTCTGACTCTCTCTCTCCAATCTCTCTCTCTCTCTCTCCCTCCCTCTCTCTGTCTATCACCAATGCAAAACAAAGACAGCAGGCATGCTCTCTGCCCTCTTTTTCCACTCCTGAGACGTTTTGTGAACGTGATGCTCGTTCGCACTGTTTCACACTGTTTGTGGACAGTGGCAGTGACACTTATCTCAAGAAACCGCCTCCTCCTACAGTGTTTGATATCTGTTGTGGCTGTGTTTGGATTTTTTGTGCATATTCAAACACACATCAGAACATTCCAAATCCCGGATCAGTTAAAGCCAGTGCCTGATTCTCTTCTGTTGTTGTGTCAGGCTGTCTGCCTGAGCATCAGCCCCACGGTGGGGTGTAAAAGAAAAAT
>CM067514.1:8245565-8445565 GCA_034509495.1 Acestrorhynchus altus
TTAAATGCATTTAACCAGAAAAATATAATTTAAGAGCCGATATAGAACCACTGCCATTAATAAAGAGCACTTGCTTTTAAGGATGAAGAACCATGATTACTCAAAAGAACATTTACGTATTTAAATGGTTCTTTGCCTGGTAAAAATGGTCTTCTCACAAATGGAAAAAAAACCCTTTCCCAACCGACTATAATAGAACTAATATAGAACCCTTGTGCTAAGAGTGGGTATAAATATGAATGCATTGATTGTTATAGAGAAGGTGACTTTGTGTTTTGCTGTATTGCAATAGAACGCTCCATCTGACTGTGTGTATATATACATGCCATTGTGTGTGTGTGTGTGTGTGTGTGTGTGTGTGTGTGTGTGTGTGTGTGTGTGTGTGTGTTGAGGCTGCAGGAATGCCGAGCAAGGATGGGTTAGACCCTGGCACTTCCTCTCTGTGTACAGCACAGCTTATCCTCCTCTGGATTAAAGGCAGAAGAAAAGAAAAGAGGGATGGCAGGAGCTCCCCTCCGCCCTTCCCTCACTCCATACCCCCCCCTCCACCATCACCCTTCTGCTTTCCATGTATTTTTTTTTTTTTAGAAGGGTGGGGGGGGGGGGTGAGTCTAAAAAAGACAGAAAGAGGTGGGGGGGTTCATTTGCAAATGCACAAGGTCCCCCACGGCGGATGGAAAGAGAGAAAGAGAGCGACACATCCATTGCTGTTCGATGCGCTCCTTCTAGCGGCGAGGCCTAGGAGCTGGCTCAGACCTCTCAGACTCTGGTATCTATTGCTTCAGCCTGAAACATTACATGGGCTTTCTGAAGTGTGCCATCGAGCAGGGCAGCGTGTGTGTGAGAGTGAACGAGAGCGCCTATTACTGATGTAGGTCGTGCGGCCGAGCGTGGGTGCGCACGTTGGCAGCGAAGGGGTTAAGAGGCAGGGATAGCCCCCCTTTGTCTCGGCGGTCCTCTTTGCCATTGTTCCGCTGGAATTGAGCTCGGTGCACCTCACTTGACCACAGCAAAGCAATAAAATGGCCTCTAAGTGCTATAGCCTCTCTCTCCCTCTCCCCCCTTTGACAACACCTCTCCTCTGGGCTTTCTCTCTCTCTCTCTCTCCCTCTACACACACATGCTGCAGTACACACCTGAATGAAGCATTTTTACCTGGGCTATTTTACCAGGCTGTATCGTTTGGTTAAACAGGGTGTTATTGTTTAGAGAATACATGTATTTTAATACAATTGTGGGTTGTTTTGTGGATGTGTTTTATACACACCCAAGAACAAAGGGTGTGGAATTTATATATTAATGTATTATAATAATGATAATAATAATATAATCTCTCTCTCTCTCTCCCTCTCTCTCTCTCTCTCTCTCTCTATATATATATATATATATATATATATATATATATATATATATATATATATATATATATATATATATATATATATATATATATATATGAAGATTAATTTTTACTTGCATATGTCTTTCCACCTTGAGTAGGTTTTTTAAAAGTGTGTTTTGGGCAAGAACATTATTGCAAAGCTAGGTGTCTCAGGCATCTGGAAGTGCATTTATAACCCTTTCACGTCTGTGTTTCTGTGAAGGAGCTTATAGAAGCATTATACGCTTCTGACACCCGTTCCCCAGCACTGCGAACAGTTCTGACTCCCTGGAAGTTTCTCTAGATTGTGTACAGTGTATTGTACAATAAACCAGTCTGACTGACTGTGTTTCAATGATTTATGCAGGAATTTTGACAAATCAGTGGAGTTCCCTCTTTAAATGCCGTACATATGTACTATTTGTGTGTGTCGTTTGAATGTCGGGGCAGATCTCTCTCAGCGTGTGTCTAAGTGTGGACACAGATCTGGTCCAGATTTGACTCTCAGCGTTTTGGATTACATAATGCGTGGCTTTGCCCTCATTAACTTCTAAAGTTTTTTTTTAATCTTTTTTTTTTATTATTATTATTTGTGATTGTACGGTCATTATTCTAAGCTTTAATCTGTGTGCGTCATGAATGGCTTGATTTATTTATTTATTTAAGAATTCATATATTTTTTTCTTGAAGCCCTTTTGGAGCAGTATTGTCCTGGTTGTTAAGTGATGTGGCTCTGTCAGTAACGTATGTGTGGGGAGGTAAGCTAGAATGGTGTTTATTAGGGAGATATAATGAGTATAACAACAGTGGTAGAGATTTAATGGCTTCAGTGCCTGTGTCTCCTGCTTCGGCGTAGGTGGCATTGTTCTTGATTGTAACGATGATTGTTTACCTCACAGTGTTCTCTTCCTCCCAGACATTATAATTAAAAAGGAAGAAAAAAAAATCTCTCTCTCTCCCTCTCTGTCCATCTTCCCTTCCTATCGCAAATGTGCCTAATGAGGCACGAGAGGGGCAGCGCTGATTGGCCTGCAAACAGGGTGAGTCCTGAGAGAGGCCAGACGATTGGCTGAGGTGTTTAATTGGCACCATCAGACATCCAACCTACTCCCCCCCACCACCACCACCACCACCCACCCCATGGGTGTAACCTGTTTTTGCCAGGTGCTCTACACTTGGTATTAAGTGTTATATAGGACCACAATTAAATCACCCCTGCCTCCATCTAGTTATTACACTACCTTAGTCTATAGAGAGACGTCTGACTGTTTGTCTGTCAAATACCACCCCTTTTAAATAAGAGCTTTTGTTTCCTTTTGTTAAGTGGGACTTTTTGTGGGATCTTAGATCCTTGATTAAAATGATATCAACAGCGTGTATCCGGGTTGATCTGTATGCTCACGTACACACACACACACACACACACACACACACTTTACACAAATACTAACCTGCCTAGGACAGGACTTTCATTAAACCAGTTGTATCTTGAGCATATTTGGGAATTTGATTAGATTAGATTTTAAGGCTTGATATGCCATAACTACTAAGGTCATGTACAAAAGTGTGGGCACCCCTGTTTAAATGACTTGTTTATTTAATTTTTTAAATGAAAATAATGATAAATCATTACAGGAAATATTTTAGGGAATAATTACTATTTATTTCTGAGTTTAACATATTACTAAAACTAAATATAATAGAAATGTGCTAATTAAGCGAATACTAGCACATCTCAAAAAATTGAATATTGTGAAAATTTTAGATAAAAGTTCATATTTTCTATTCATTATGCAAACTGAAAGATGTCAAGATCTTTTTTGTTTTACTTTTACTTTTTCATACTGTTGAGCTTATAGTTCTTGGGAATCAGAAATGCCGTATTATTTGAATATTTAACTTCTAGTTTGAGAAATTTACTAATGAAACTTAAATGTCACTTTAAATGTGATGAATATAAAATATAGGACAGCTTTTTGAATTAAATTGTGATTACTTTTTCTAATTTTTGTGGATGTAATAAGTAGATTTTTGCTCATGTGACTGGTGTGCTCATGGCAGTATACACATTATTCACCATCTCCTATAAAATAAATATGTTGTATGGTTATGAGTGTTTAAGAGGTTTAAAAGATTAATCCATGTTAGGTGAGTTAACCCACGAGTCTGTTGCCCCTCAGAGCAGCCAGAGAAAGAGTGGGGTGGGGTAGGTTGGGGGAATTGTGTGGTTGGGGGGATCATGCCTCTGGGGATCGATTGAAGCCAGACAGCCACAACAGATCACTGACCCCCCAAACTCTGATGTCTGACTTCAAATCCCCCCACCCCACCCCACCCCCCTTCATGTTTGAAGGAAAGGCCTCACCAAGCATGTTTGATGACGTGACATCATGGCGGATCATTTGCATAACACTAATTGATGGGCATTCACCTCTGTTTGATTTGTTTTCATTGTTTTATAGAACTGTTCCTTTACCCCAAGCCAACAAAAGAGGCCTCACTGAACTGACCCCAGGTCAGCACACCAGCATGACGGAGCTTCTTGTTTACTGTGTCCACATCTTCCTCTTGTTTTGACAGTACACACCTTGACGAACACTGAATGGCATGTTTATATTGCGCCTAATCCGTTCTGCTAGGCCCTTTGTATCGCTTATTCTAAGCTAAACATGCCTGTCGAGCTGTGTTTCAGAAAGTAGCCGTTTAGGACGCTCAGCATTTTTTTCCCTGACCAGACAAACCTCAAGTAGGCAAAAGAACAGCAGAAAGAGATGCCAAGTGTGTATGTGTGTATGTTTGCGCGAGTGTGTGTGAGCACACGTGTTTCGGTGAGGGGTCGCCAAGAGGTGAAAGAAAGGCTGGGTGCTGCTCATATGCAACCTTCACGGCTTGGTTAGTTTGTCAGGTGCTGCTCTTTTGTTCCTCTGTGTTCTCTTCCCCTTTTTTCTGCCCTTTGTTGCATGTGTACAACAGAACAAATTGACAAAATAGTGTTCCCTCATACTCTGTCTCTCTCTCTGTCTAACCTAAGGCCTGTAATGAACCTGGCTTGTAAGAGCACTAGCTCTTAACTGCCTGCGGTTGCTGGAAGTTGCCGTGGATCTAAAGCTTAATTTGTACAATGCTGCATCTGAGGCATTAAGTTGGCAGGAGAAGGCTGAAGTCTTAAAAGCTTGCATGACAGGGTGTCAGATTTTTGTCTGCAAACTTGTAGGGGGAAGTGTGCATTGCGTAAGGAGCCAAGTTTACCTGTCGAATCATAGCGAGAGGAGTTTAAGCATGTCAGTCTTGGAGGAAAGGAGCACAGGAGACACACTGGAGGAGTGTGTGTCCGCTCTGAGTCCTCTGCCAGACTGGAACTTCCCCAGCCGAGCTTAGCAGGGTAAGCCTTTGTTTGTGTGTGTGTGTGTGTGTGTATGTGTGTGGGTGTGTACTCTGATTCCTGTCTCCAGGCCTCTTTCTTATGTAGGTGACACACACAAACTATATACACACATATACAGACTCATGATTCTGTTTGTTTAGATTATAACAGGAAAATTCAGAGTGCGCCCCAGTTATGTCCCAGTAAGTAATACTAACTGGTTTCTTGAGAAAGTAGTATGAATCAAAATGCCATAGTTGAGTATACTCAGATATCTACGGTGCATCCTTGGAGTGTGGTTTGGATACACACCATTATCCCATAATGCAATGTGAAACAGAAGGGGAGGAGCTAAAAGCAAAAAACGGGTTAGTACACAACATATTTTGTGTTCTAACCTGCCAAACCCACACTAATGCGATTAGTATAATATACAATATAGTCTTATTGGGACGTGGTGGCCATCCACCAACTATACCCGACTCCATCAAATACCTGTTTGCTGCTTTGTAAAGATATTGCAGCAGCTGCTCTCTTGATCCGATGAATTTGTCTGTCAGAAACCTTCCTCATTATGCCTTTATCTGAACAAACCCATCTGTGCTCTGAATCAGCTACAAGTCTCTTCATAATATGATGATCACGCTTATGTTTTTAATGAAATATCTAATATTTTCATAAATTGTTCAAGGTGTTGCTGCTTTTCAGCAGCAGAGAGATCCTTTTTCTTTCCCATCTTGCTTGAAACCCGTGGCCTGTGTTTTCCTTTCATTGGGCTCACCTGACAAACTAATTAACACAGGATTCTGAGATTGATTTCAGTGATCCGATTTAGTTGACAAACATAAAATGTAATCTGTATGACACTAAAGTCCACTGGTGTAGTCTATAACGTATAGTATTAGTGTTTATTAACCTGCCAGATTCTCTTTTTAGTGGCAGTGAAAGTTAACAAAGGTCACAATATCCACAACTCATATAGTCATATTTACTGTCCAAAACCACCTACACATATCTTCTTAACAACAGGTACAATAGTGATACATCTCTTGTGCTTGAGGGGCTACAGGCACCTCTCCTCAATTAGTATATTTTTCCTTTTTTTAATTTTCAGCCAAATGTTTTATTTGATGGTAATTTGAAGAAAAAATAAAAGAATACATGTACCTGATGATGTGCATGTGCTTAATGGCTCTTCTTAAAGCCACCTTATCTTCTACGAATATGGAATAAACTGTATAAACTGAATATATATATATTATTATTATTTTTTTTTTCATAAACAAAAACTTTGAAATTTGAAAAGGACAGCAATCGAAAATGACTGAAGGGGAGGTGTTACTTTATTGAACTTGCAATACTCTGGGTAGCTGTAGCCAGGTCATGGAGTCATACCTGTGTTATATAATTATCTATAAATAAAGAAAGAAGGAAACCTATTCTTAAGTAAGCAAAACCACATGACCATCATTTCAACCAAAGGAACTGTCAATACTGTAATAAGCAAATCCATTTCTGTGGTCCTGCCCTGTTTTCCTTTACTTTTTCTACACTGTCAGGAATTCTGTGTCCGAAATTTTTGTACAAAAAGTACACACACACACTGTGTTTACAATGAAGAGGATGGGGGAAGGAGGCGGTACAGACACTTGGTTCATAGCTTCCTTCCGTTCCTCAGTTTTTATGAATCGCCTCTGTCATAACAACTGCCAGGACCATGGAGGAAGCAGAGAGGGTGAGAGAGAGAAAAGAACTATGTAGAGAAACACACACACACACACACACACACACCCACACACACACACACATGTACAGAAGCAGGACAATAGCTGCTGTCCCAAGGCCAGGCGAAGTGCTCATGTTACATATAATGATTGAGGGGCTATTTGTGCGGTGGTTTTATTTTGGAGCTCTGTGGCTGTGATAGGACAGTGTCAGGCGGCGCTCATTATCATTCCTGACTGAAAGCTAAAGCCCCACTATCACCACTCTGTGCCTCCACTGCTGGCCAGGCTCTACAGCCAGACAGCAGAGAAGCATTTCTCACACTCTGACTTCCTGAGGACAGTGCATGAGTGCATGTTTGATTTTTAAATAGATTTTCAGGACAACAAGTCCTGATTTAGTAGGAAAAGCAAAGTTAACTTCTAATTAGATGGTCAAAGGTAATTATATGGACAAAGGTAGTTTCTTCTAAAATCAAGGATATTAAAAAGAAAGTATCCTGCTTTTGTTGGAGTAAATGTCTCTACTGTCCAGGGAAGGCCTTCTACTAGATTCTGCAACATTGATGTGAGGATTTGATTGCATTCAGTGACAAGAGTAAGATGTAGTGGAGTCAGGATGTTGGATGATGATCCTTTTACCTCATCCCTAATTTAGCAGTATTTTTGGGGCACAAATATTGCATTAACCCTCTGCTTCACAGATCACTGCTGGGGGCTGTATAGCCTTCTAGTCGATGCCTGGCATTAGGCATGGTGTGTCCACAAATACATGGACATATAGCGCATAGGTCACTGTTTGAAAATGATTTTGGAAACATAAACTGTTACACATAGGAATTCATATGTGTAATAAATATCATACATAGCTTATCTATCATTGAAAAATCATATTTCAGCAAATCATATCTGTGTTAAAAGTTATTCACTTTTTTTTTTACAGCAATACAACTGTGTTATAATACATGTCACTGCATGTTCATGTGACTATGTGTAAGTGCAGTTTGTAGCCGTGCTGGTCCTTGTTTCCGAAGGCAACAAGCTCTCGTGACATAAGCTGAGCAACAGGAAGCCTGCCCTGGCGTCTTTCACAATCTCCCTCGAAACAGGAACTGAGAGAGCCAGGGCTGTGTGCAGCAGCTAGCAGGTGGGTGGCAGCCTGTTGAGCATGGTGGGCATGAGGAGGGGCCCGACATGAGGCCCCCAGGAGCCCCCCAGAGCCCCTCGTGCCCTTTGGAAGCATGGTATCCGTCTGTTTTTGGGACACGGCTCGTGTCTGGGCGTTTAGCACTTGCCAGGGAGAGCATTTATATGCAAATGCCAAACGACCTGCAGCAGGGGCTAATTGCAGTGGGGGCCATTGTGCCCGTGCCAAGCCTGGAGAGAGCTGGGGAGTTTCCTACACAGAGGGAGTGGGCTTCCCTCAGCTTGTTTACTCATTGTCTTCCCTTATTACCCTCATTGACACTCCCCCTCTGTTTAGAGGTGGGATTTGTGTAGGGGGGGGTGAGAGGCTTGTTTGTAGCACGCTCTCCGCCCTGCGTCGAGCTGCCTCTTAATGGGCTTGATTAAGGAGAGAGCATCCAGGGGTCCTCTCCAGTCCCTGCTGTTTCATCTCTCTTCTTATTCTTGTTCTTCTTCACTGGCCAGCTCTTACTCGGGTCATACGGCCCCTCTTAGGTAGCGCCCTCCTCTAAAGAATGCTCCACTAATTACTCAGGGTGTTCAAAATGTATTTAGGTCAGCTTTTTTATTTTTTTAATGCCATGCAAATTTATGAGCAGACAAGAGAGGCAAATATTAACTTGTAGAGCTGGCGCTTGTCATTGGCTGAGGACAAAGGTAGTACACTCCACTTTGAAGGAGTCCAGAGGATTCCCACCAGCTCGAGGGGTCTCTGCGGTTCCAGCAAGTAAAAACAGACAGTCAGGGTGCCTTGGGTCAGGCTACTGTGGACATGCACTCAAATCCATGCCAAGGCTTTTGTAGGCCTTCTGACCCGGGTGGGAGGGAAATCTCTAATATGGTCTAAACCTTGATATGCCTCTTCTCATGTTTGCATTTCATTATTTCTCACAATCCACGTTTGCAAAAGTCTGTCTCAATTATGGATTGTGAACTCATTTGTGTTCATACAATATTTAAAGATTGTCGTGAAACACAGTGTCTATGGGGTGGGCAGTATGATTACTGATGACTATAGTGATAAATTATGCTTTTCTCGGATGTTATAGATATGGGTTGGTAATAAAATGATATATTGCAAAATATAAAGACAATATTTATCAGTAGCAGCAGATTCTAAAACCTGCTATTGATTTTTTTATGTTTAATATATATATATATTTTTTAAATTAAACAAGACTAACAACACTAACAACATTTGTAATGAACAATGGAGTTGATCAGTGGTCTTTAAGCACTGACACTATCTACAATATGTTCATAGAAATACGTCTCGCATTACAATAATAAAATGTATCACAATACGTCATATTGCCCACCGCTTTTTATAAACTAATAAAAAGGCCATTAGGGCAGGTTTGAAGCTATACCCTGAGCTGCAAACATTTTAATAAATCAATTTCACATTAATGTGCATTAAAGTTAGAGTGATGGGGTTTATAAATAAAGAACAAACAAACATTTTTTTTTCAGATTAATTTGCTTTAAATTTGCAAATAATTACTGCTTATTTACAACTTTTAACTAAATTCTGAAGTAAACTAAACATAAATAAATAAATATTATCATTCTCAGTGTGCTGATGCTGGATGTCAGTGTAACTAATGATATCATTGTGTAATTGCATTTAATATACTATCAAACCAGACGCCATCAGCAACAGGGTCGGGCATCGCATGCTGTAATTTTTCAGAATTTTCGAAGCTTCATTTCAGTGTGAGTTACTTGCTACTAGCTACTCCAGATGCCTTTGCTGGTCAGCTGCTCCGACTGAGCCAGACACTCCATGGAATAAGCGGCCTGGTTGATTGAGAAGTGTCTCTGGCAGAAATGACAGCAGTGCTGGAAGTAATTAGCATTGATAGAATTATGACAGAGGCAAACAACACTGAGAGAGCGAGAGAGAGAGAGAGAGAGAGAGAGAGAGAGATAAAGCAGCACCTCCATTTTGAGTGGGGAGGCTTTTGATATGGAGGAAATGGCTTGTGACAGCGGCTGAGACTAGCCAGATCCCCACAGTTTGTAGTTTAGGTTTGACCTCTATTAAGATAAAGCAGCTGGCTGGGGCTTGCTAGCTTTTGCTCCGTGTCCACTTATTCCACCACCCCTCCTCTCTCTCTTCCTCTCAGCACAGGTCATCCCTCAGCAGTTGTTTCTCCTGCAGTAAAACTAATTAGTTGTGGTGCCTCTTTAGTTATCATGGATAAGCAACTATTGTGTGTGTGTGTGTGTGTGTGTGTGTGTGTGTGTGTGTGTGTGTGTTTATGCTTCTGTGTGTTGCCATGATTGAATGCCTGTGACTTTGTGCTGTTGCATTCTTTTCACCATCCATCAGCGCAGAGATAGACGTCCGTGAACAATCCCACTGCATTCCAGCCTAATGATTCCGTCCGGCTAAGACAAAGGCAGGAGTGAACAAGAGATACACTACATGTCTAAATGTTGGTGGACACCCCTTCTAATGAATGCATTCAGCCACTTTTACCAAGTTGCACCCAATGCACACAAACACAGCTTGTCTAGTCCCTGTAGAGAAGAACTGCCAGAAGAAAAGGACACTCTGGAGCAAATGAACAAATATGTACCAGGCGTGGGCTAGAGGGGTATAAAGCCCTGCATTGAACTGTGAAGCAGTGGGACTGTGTTCTCTGGCGCTATGGTGCTCCATCCAATATTTTGAGATGGGTTTGGTTCATTCTGACCTCACCACCTCTTCCTTTTGTGGCTGAATGCAAACAAATCCTCACAGCAATCCTAAATAAACGAGTCTTCCCTGAACATTAGAGAGAGTTACCCTAACAAAAGCAGGATAAACTCTTTTTAATACCCTAGACTTCCAAAGAAACGATGAATGAGCAGGTGTCCCATAACTTTTGTCCCTGTAGTGTATAGGGAAGGTTTGTGCATGTGTGTCTGAGAGAGAGTCTGGTTTGCCTCCCATAAACATGCACCCGATAAACATATTCAAAACACACACACACACACACACACACACACACTGCCTGTTATCCACATGCAAAGTTTAGGGGGAAGTGAAATGGGGGTCGTCTTGACTGGGCCAAAGCAGATGGATCAAAAAGCCGTGTGTGTGTGTGTGTGTGTGTGTGTGTGTGCAGGCACCTCGTAGAACACAGCTGCTCGGCACTGTCTCTCCAGCAGCCCTGGCTGACAGCACAGAGAAATACGAGGCCCCCCTTAGACCTCTGTCCTGGGAAAGGGGACAGGCCAGAGACACATGCACACACAGGAGCTCACACAGATGCCCATAGATACAATAGACATATGGTATGCATATTTTCTCATTCTTCCTCCTATTTACAACAGCACTCTTCATTTACTGGTTAATTCCATTTGCCTCCATTTTACCGTCACTCTCCCTCGCTCTCTGCCAGTCCACCTCTCCTGGCCCCCTCCTTTCACACGTCTGTCTTTTAACTCTGTCTTAAGGTGCTTTTCTTCTGCTTTTCCTATCCCTTTTTCATCCCGTCAATGTGCTTTTCTCTCCCCATACCTCTCTCCTCATACCTCTCTCTCCCTCTCTCTCTCTCTCTCTCTCTCTCTCTCGCTCTCTCTCTCTTTTTGGTGTGTGCAAACTCCGGTGGAGTTGAGAAAGGCATTCAGCGCCCTTAATCCCGACTCCCTCCATCAGGAATGCAAATGCGTGTGATTGTGTGACCCGCAGGGGCCTACTAACATCTGCAAGAGGAGCCCCCCTAACATACACAACCCACACACACACACATACACATGTACAGAGACACACACACTCTCCTTCTGTCTTTTTCGGCACTCCCTGGCCCTCTCTGGCTGTTGTGATTTCATTGTTTAACTTCATGGCATGGTTAACCCTGTGCTGCTGCGGAGCCTGAGACAGACCTTTTATTCCCAGGCCATGCCACTACTCCACGCCTGTCCATCTGGGCCTGCAGACAGACATAACACTTCCAATGTGTGTGTGCCTGTTTTTCTGTTTTGAGGACACGTATCCTCTGCAGGCACTTTTAGGTGTCAGCTGTTGAGGGTGAGATGCAAACTCAAACGCAAAAATTGTCTGCCATGACAATTGACTGGACAGAAGAAGAATGCCGGTGTATTGCACCTTGTGGCAGCCATCAGAATTCAGCACACGTTTGTAATGCATTATGAAATACGTCATGACATATTTTTAAATGCAACTGCACACAAAGCCCAGCGTACGTAGCTGAAAAAGTCTCCATTTATGTCCTTGCATGCAGTTTGTTTTGTGCCTTATTGTGGGTAAATTAGGTCAAAATTCACAAAAGCCAACTTTATAAGAGATGCTTGATTATATAGGCCTTTTTAGATGTTTATATGGGATGTAAGTCAGTTGGTAGGGCTTATACAGCCTTAAAATGTCACCTCAAATATATATATATATATATTAATAAAATAATAATAATTCATAAATAATGTATAGTATATTGTGGGTCTTGTTAAATCTCACTGTATTTAAATGAAGACAGTGACTATTCAGTCATTTATGTCTCTATAAGCATGTCTGTCCTATATTTAAATGTTCTAACTACAGTGCTCTCTCAGTGACCTAAAATAACATCCACCGTATGTCCATATGTTTGTGGACACCCCTTCTAATGAATGGCTTCAGCTACTTTGCATGTATTGCTGACACAGATGTGCAATCCGAAGCAGGATAAACTCTTTATAATACACTTGATTTCAGAAGAAGCGGTGAATGAGCAGCACCAATTGCTTTGTCCATACAGTTTCAGAATAGTCTTCAAAGCAGCTTCTGATGGAAACAAACCATAGCCAAATAACACGAGGTGTGTCCAAAACTGAACGCTGTTCACCATATAGTGCACAACTATGGAGTTCTGCCATATTGTAGTGGTGTCCAAAAACCCAATAAAGAATTTTAAGTGCACTATATCAATCCCATACAGTCCACCCTGACATGGAATAACCAGTATTCATTTGTTGATTGGCTTACCACATTCTGTTCCATGTAACAGTGGTCAGTACTGTGATCTAGATTTTTGCATGTAGCAGATATTGTAAAGAGCACGGTTTCAGACATAGCTATGACCAGAAGTGTGGAAAACCTAATCCAGATGTTACTGGGTTCATCGGAAGCAGTACTGTTTGCTTTTTTGCATTCTGCTCTTTGTGGACGCACTTATTCCTGAAGTTAATCTATTTTGAATTGGATGATTAAAACAATTTCATATTTATGTTCAAATGCATTACAGGTTCTAATATAACATGCCACATGTTGATACTCAAAAGGGACCAGAGCGATGGCTGCTGAGGCCTGCTGTTGGTTCTCAGAGGCTAATTCTGATTTGAGGCTGTAATTGGGCGATTTATCCTCCGTCTGTACTTGGACACAAACTAGTATATGGATGGAGGCCTAGGCGCTGTCCAAGGAAAAGGGTGGGATATGAAGGGTGGCAGTGGTGTTAGCCAATAAAATCTGGTGATTAGATTTGCACCGCCCCCACCCCATGCCAGGTATAGTGGTTGAAAGAAGCGATTGTTTTGCTTGTCTCCGTTTTCCAAATGATGAATTAAATGTAAAGCTCGACTGACAAAGTGAATCTGCGTCAAAGCCACAGTGGCGCTGATTGAATTACAGTTTCCGAGCCCTCCACTCTGGCCACATTTCTGCATACACATGGCCATGCGCACGCCAAATACACACACAAACAAAACACGGCTCTTTCTCCTGCGCTTATCCCAGGTCAAGTGTTCAAACATACAGTGTAAGATAGTGGCCTTGAACTCATGGAGACTAATAGCTTTTACTGGGAACTATTCTGTCTGCATGCAGCCATAGGCTTGCTTTGGAGGCAAAGATAATAAATGTATTTCATTTAAAAATGTATATGAAAAATACACTGTAAGGACAAAAGAATAGGGACTCATGCTCATTCACTCTTTCTTTAGGTATCAAGGGGATTTAATAACAGTCCTGCTTTTGGTGGAGTAGCTGTCTCTAATGTCCACGGAAGGCTTTATACCAGATTCTGGAGCATTGGTGTGAGCATTTGATTGCTTTCAGCAACAAGAGCAGCATTAATGTATTCAGGAAGTTGAACGATCACCACCTCACCTCATCCTGAATGTACTGGACAGAGCACCATCATTCCATAGAACTCAGTTCTACTGCTCCACAGCTCAATGTGTGGCTTTAGACATGGTGTCAATGGGTTCATATTTATTTGCAATGCTTCTCTACAGGGACTAGACAAGCTCTGTGTGCATTTGCACATCTCTGTCAGCAATGGCTGCAATTAGTAGCTGAATGCATTTATTAGAAGGAGTGTCCACAAATATTTGGACATACTGTAAGCAAGTTATTATTCTTAATATTTTTAAACAAGACTGCTTGATTCTAAATCAACAAAAAACAATTATCATACGCAGTTATTGGTATTGCAGTGTTTGTTCAGTGCAGTATGCAGCTGTGCATTGATATCTTTTTTTGAGTGTGTGTGTGTGTGTGTGTGTCCTCTCCTGCAGCCGCGCCATGCTCCCTGCCATGCTTTTGAAACTGATGCATTAGTTGTCCATGTGAGAGTTGTGTGTGTGTGTGTGTGTGTGTATGTATGTATGCATGTGTGCATGTTTATAATACATAAACCAGCTTTTATTAAAGGGATCTGTGTGTGTGTGTGTGTGTGTGTGTGTTTGTGGAGATCAAGTATGTATAAGTGTATGCAGCAACATATAGATCCCCCCCCTCCAAGTCACACACTCTCTTCCTCACACCATTTATGTAGGAACACCGTCTCTGGCCATTGTTGGCAAAAGCACGATTAATCATTACATTTGTGCAAAGCAGGGGCGCTGTTGCCATGGGGACCCAAATGATCCGCACTACTTTGCATATCAACAGAAAAGTTTACAATCGTGGCAGGGAGGGGGTGGAGACTTCAACTGAAACCAGTGGATCCACCCCTAAAGAGAACACACTCTTTTTTGCTCTCTCTCTCTCTATCACTGTCTCTCTCTCTCTCTCTCTCTCTTGCTCTCACCCGCTTTCTCTGTATAAAGTGGACAAATAGTCCTCTAACAAAGCTCTTCACTGCTAATCAAGATTGCTCTTAATGATCAAGCTCTGGATTAAAGCTGTGCGAACATAAAAAAAAAAAGTAATTAATGTCTGTTAAGTGGCCCTAAACTCCCTGGAGACTTGCATGCAAGTCATTTTAGTGTGGGCTAATATTATTGTTTAATATTATTGGGTCGAGAAGATTGGATGAATATGTGCATTTATTTTTCAACTGAGATTTATTTTGTTTTATTTGGGGAAAGTAGCAGATCTGTGTGGTTATTACTCACTTGCATGACATCACTAAATGCTAGACTGGTGTAGTCATCTGGGAAGACTGTGTAAGAAATAGAAAGAGAGATAGGAGATAGAGAGATACAGAGAGAGAGAGAGAGAGAGAGAGAGAGATGGCCATGTCTGGTAATAACCGGTGGTTTTACGCAGAGTCTGATGTTTTCTTCCAGCCATGGCTGTGTTGTCTGCCAAAGCCTCTGGAATGTTCTCTCTGATGGGCTTAGACCTCGTGCCTTGACCTGCCTAAGGAGGCCCCACTGACTCTTAACACATCTGGATGGGCATGGCTGCTGTGGATTTATTACACACTCAGTGTATGTGTGATATGTAGAAGAATCTATATTAGTATATACAGATCCGATGAGTGTTTCTGGTCGGTGGTAGATGGAGGTGGTGGGATGGTAGGAAAATGTAATATTTCTGTGCTTTTGCTGCACAGTTCAGAATTTTGTCTTAGAAATCGTTTGACCCCGTGACTTCATATACATTAGAACGTCCAAATATTTGTGGACACCCCTTTTAATTATTGTATTAAGCTACTTTGAGTTGCACCCACCCAGATGTGTAAATGTCCACACAGCTTGTCTAGTCCTTGTAGAGAAGTATTGCCCATAGAATAGGACTCACCACTGCTGCTCTTGCCACTGAATGCAATCAGATCCTCACAGCAATGCTCCAAAATATAGTAGACAGTAGAGGCAGTTATTCCAACATGAATAGCTCATTGTTGTAGCTTGTCACCTTTTAATGTGAAAGAAGCTGTTGTCCCAATGCTTTTGTCCATGTAGTGTTTGACTAATGACTTTATTATGGACAAAAAAGGTCACATGAAGTGCATCCTTGAACTCTGATACAGAGTGTAAATTCAATATCAACGAGCTGTTATTACTCTTTAATTATATAAAATGTAAATACATACGTAATAAATCTCAGCTTATATGGTTGAGCTCAGCTCATCTACCTGCTTTCCTTCTGCTAAATGGGATCTGTGTTTGTAAATACCATTTCAGTATGGCGGCGAGAAACAAGGTTGGCTAAATATAGCAGCTCCGAGAAACATGAGCAGGACAGTAGAAAGCAGTCCCCATTAGAGCTTTCTCTCCCTCTCCCTCTCTCTCTCTCTCTCTCTCTCTCTCACACACACACATCAGCAAGGAAAGAGCGGTTTTCAGGCACAGTAGAGGAAGCACTCCTTTTCTACTGATCCAAGAGCAGTTTTTGGCCCCCAGATCCCAACTTTATGTTTTATGAAAAGTGCAAAAGTAAGCAGTTCCGCTGGACAGGCTAGTTAAGGGAGTGCGAGTGGGGTAGACTTAGATAAACCGCTCATTATCACTTGCTAGAGGCTAGGAAAGGTCTCTCTCTCTCTCTCAGTGACTCACACACACACTCTCGCTCTCTCCCTCTCACACACACACACACACACACACACACACACACACACACACACACACACACACACCTCTGATGGCCCAGCTCACATGATTTGAATGTCAAGGCCACATTTGGCCCTTTCTCCATTCTCTGCATTAGCAGTGGAGTCTGCCATGTGACTGTATAGATTAGCTGCTGTTATCTGTTTTCTTCAGATTCTTAACAGTTGAATAACAGCTTATTAGAGCACTAGAGGGTAATATGGCTGCCTTATGACGTTTCATCTTCTAGGTATGTATAGCAGAAAGGTGGGGGGGAGAGAGGACTAATCTCCATCTGTACACACACACACTAACCAGGCTGAGAGGTGATTCATACGCGCAGTATGAGAGGAAGTTTTTCTGCTGTAATTACATGCAGTTCTGACACATGTTTATGCTGGGCTCTGGCAGAGCTGAGCTCGCTCTGTGACAAAGTAGCACTTAAAATTCCTCCCAAAACATTTATCAGCGCATTATTTTTCTTTCCCCCCGTCTTTTTCCGGTCACTCACTGTCAGAAACGGTTGGTGAAAGAACACGGGGTGTGTGTGCGCGCGCGTGTGTGGGTCTGGGCTGTCCATGTCCACCCAATGCATGAATTTTGAAGTTGGGAGGATAAATGTCCTGCAGAATCACTGCCTAATACAGCCCAGCTTGCATTTTCTTTCATTTATTATCAGAGTCTCGGAGGGAAGAACGAGATCTGTTTACTTTGTCTGCCGTTTAATACCTTGAACTCTTCTAAATGGCTGGGTATAAATGTCAGGAGAGTAAGAGTGTGTTAGCTCGGTGCCAGGGTGCGATCACGGTGGCTACGGATGAAGGGAAAGCAGGGAAGGCAGCGGAATCCCATTTGGATCCTAGCTGGCTGGCAGCGAGCGCCACACTGATATTGAGGTCAGCTGTCCGAAATGATCTCACGTTAAGGAATGGACGAGTCAGCAGGGTCACAGCAGAAACGCCATGACAACACTTTCTCCCGGCCGATAAGGACTTGCCCTGCTTCCTTTTCTCTGCCTGGGAAAATGGTGGGGGTGGGGGATAGCAGGATACTGGCCCCTACATGAGCTGCACAGAGTGGACAGGGAGATAGCACCACTTACTTATGTATAGTCGCTGTCACGCAAAAAAACCTAGCATCTCCTAAATGGCAACTTTAGAGGAGAAGGATGAAACCTTCAATAGATATCAGTGTCAAAAGGTTCCATCCCAAGTGCTTTCGGATCATTTCTTTATGAAAAGTCTTATGAAAGTTTTTTTGCCTTATTGCAAAGATGGGTTCATCTATAAAATCATATCATATGTAACATAATGTAATAACCACACAGATCTGCTACTGACAAAAAAACCCCAAAAGGAATCTGAGGTGAACATCTGAGATGAAGGGGTGGATATATATATTTTGAAGTAGGAAAAATGGACACGCCTAACACTTTGACCAAAACCAGACTGTGATGAATGGTTGGGGTGGCCTACTCAGTATTAGTCAGGTGGTACTAATGTTATGGCTGGTTGTTGATGTTTTAAAAGCGCAGTGAATATCAGATAAATAACTGTCAATATGCTGTTGACATTAGGAAAATTGGTATCGTGTCATTTTTATCAATGATTTACTCCCAAATAGGATTAACTGGAAAGTAATATAGTAATCAATAAGTACACATTTTATATACCATAATACAAACGTACTGAATTCTGTCTCTTTCACCGCTGTCTCCCTTTCTCTCTCTCTCCTTTTCTCTTTCTCTTTTAAACCCTCACTAGCAGGCATATGCTCTCACACTCACACACACAGACACAGTTGCAAACCCCAAACTTCCAAACAAACATTAGAAAATCCTAAAATAGCCACTAGGCCGTTTCCTGGATGTCATGGTGGTGTTAGCCGGTGCCCGAACAATCTCTGCCTGTGTTTCCCAGCTGCCACTGCCACCGCACACAGGCATCGGAACTGCGTTCAGGAATTTGACGCAGGGCAGCAGCAGCAGCAGCCAGGGCCGATTCCTCCTTGAGAGTTCCGTTGGGAAAGCGAGCAAACGTAAACAGATAATGCTGCTTGTGCTGAATAGGGCCGGAAGTGGGAGGGCTCAGATCAGAGCTGGGGGTTAGTGTGTGTGTGTGTGTGTGTGTGTGTAAGAGAGAGAGAGAGTGAGAGAGTGTGTGTGCTCACATTTGAATGTCCTTAGGTTGGGTCTGAATCCGGTTACCTTTATTCCAGGACTGATAATTATCTGTCAGTTCTGAAGAGAGTAAATTTGAACAGACAGGCACCAAACTTCACACTTCATTTTTGTGTAGGAGGTGTGTGCAGTGGTGTAACCACCACTTGCACTGGGTGCACTTATTCACTATATCCAAATATTTGTGGACACCCAAACTGATGAATGCATTGAGCTACTTTAATTTGCACCTATGCCTGAAACAGATGTGTGAATGCACACACACACACACACACACACACACACACACACACACACACACACACACACACACACACACACACACACGGCTTGTCTAGTTCTTCTAGAGAAGTACTGTCAATGCAAGAGGACTCTCTGGAGTACATGAACCTAAGTGCCTAATTCTAGAGGTGTATAAAGTCCCCAGCATTGAGATGTGGAGCAGTGCGATTGTGCTCTCTAGAAAGATGGTGCTTCATCCAATACTTCTGGGGTGAGTTAGGCAGTTGGGGATGAGGTGGATTGGGGCTGGACTTCCCTTCCCTGGACGGTAGAGAGAGTTACTCCCAAAAAAACTACTTCTAATAACTATTTCTATTTCCTTGTTTTTGGAAGAAGCAATGAATGAGCACTAAGCAATTCTACACTCTTGATTTATGTGGAGCTACAGTAACACAAATGGCAATTTCCTTCAATTAAAACAATTGGAATAATTAAATGATTAGAATATAAACAGCATCATTCGGAGTGGGTTTATTGTGACTCTTTAGACTCCTGTTCACAGTGGTGATGATGGGAGCAAGGCATGTTAAAGTGTTTCCCACAAAAAAATCAATTCCACAGATTGGTTACACATACACTGACTAATGCTTTGGGCACAGTTTTACTGTAGATACCGAGAGGATTTTGGCCTGAAATGTATTTTTACATTTAGATTTGAATAAACACAGGACGTTGTACAGTGAATTAGTCCCCAAAGACAATGTAGTGGACATTATATAAGTGTTTCCTATTACCACCTCTACTGTAAAAAACAAAAAAAAACAATCTCCATGTTTCTCTGTGATGATCCATTTCACCCCAAACTTAAAGTGACCTTTCCATCTTAAAAATTGAATCTTGTACGAAAATTTTGTCAATTTGAAACTAATCAAAGAATGAGGCTGAACATTCATTGTTTTTGCCTTGGGGTTCATATGATCCTAGTAATACTGGTCCTGGTTCTTCTGACTGTTGCAAATGGACCAACTAGATCCACTAAAACTGCAATTCAGAAACAGTAGCGTGTGTGCTAAATATAGCTGTACCCTTCTGCACATACACAGCTTAACCAGTGTAACCAGTGTAATTATATCAGCTGAACCTAGACCTTCACCTAAATGCAAACTTAACCCTTATTGTAACCCTAACCTTAACCCTAACCTAAATTAACCTAACCCTAACTTTGACTGTAACCTAAAAGCAATTGTACTCTATCCTTCAAACTTCTAATCATAGTAAAATGTGAAAAAGAGTTTATATTCATTCATTCTTTTTTTTAGGAGCATAACAGAGGAATGTAGTGTGCTCTGGCAACATGTTCTTGTGTATTCTTTTCTACGTTAGGCTACGTTATGTGTATTTGGCAAAGAGAACCACCAGTGGATGGGAGCTTGTTGTGACTCATGATATATGAACTAAATATGTGCGTGTAAATTCTGAAATTGGCACAAATTCTTGGGGAATGTTTTTAACCAAATATTGTTGCCACTGTGTGATATTTGCCACCGATGTCACCCATGTCCAAAACTTTTCAGATGTTTGGTTTCCAGCTGAAAAACCCCTCCAGCATAGCCCCAAAATAGTACCACACACACTTTCTCCCACACACACACATATAATTTATGGCTGCCGGGTCCTTGATCAATTGATAGCAGGGAATCCTTTGGTAAATAGAGTTTTAGACACATTGCCAATAGACCTGAGCTATTGATTGGAATGTAAATTAAAAACTTAATCAGGTCTCTGAGATAAGATTTATCTCCGCCCCTAGCAAATTGCAGGGCGGCCACAGAGGCAGCCTAAGCGGGGGGACTCCAGTGAGGAAGCACTGGCCCTGAGAGCGTGCCAGGCTGGGGTACGAGCAAGCAGTCACACAGTCGCCCTTCACTGTTGCTCCATAATGCGTAATGTGGAGCCTGGCTCCAATCTTACACACAAACACACTCACTCTCAGACCCTAGAGTGGGGTAAGAGTATTTGTGATAGTGGATTACATTGTCAGACGGTTGAGAAATCCAGATTGGCTTTAAAAAGATTGATTGTATTCCACCAACACCCCTCCCCCCCCACACACACCCAACCCTAGGCCCCTTCTAGATTAAGCTGTTTTGCAATCTTCACCCCTTCAACTAAATTTTCACACACTCCCGAAGCCTGCTCTGTAGGCTCTGATGAAATATGTAAATCGTTAAACTTTTGCCCCATTTCTTCAGTATAAATCCCACACTGGTCATTTTCGCAGTAGAAATTTCATGTCCATTTATGTACACTATCATCATGTACATATGCTCGGCGCTCCATATTTTATGTGTATTAAGACAATCCCTTTGAATTGCACATTGATTAGATTATGGATTTTCACCTTAATTGCTGTGGGGAAATTTTCTCCGTCTCGACCCATCTTCATTATTAATATCGGGAAAAGGGAAATGCATCCGAATGAAATATCTTGCCGCATAAGGGAAGCCCAGGCATCCTTCTTTTCCACTCTGAGGAGGCGGTGGACACCGATGGTCCGGCGGTGGTATTTCGCCGGTGAGCCAGTACGATAACAGGCGTTTAGTGCGATTTTAAGCCTGGCTAGCTTCAGTAGTACCGTGCTCCTCAGATCTCTCCCCTTCTCTGTAATTAAAACCAACATTTAGTCTGTGATTAGAGGATGAATTAGGCTCCTCTGTGGGATTATACCACACTCATTATCTTTCCTTCATTCTATTGCACATATTCAAGAGAGAGAGGGAGAGAGAGAGAGAGAGAGAGAGAGAGAGAGAGAGAGTGTGAGAGCGAGGGATCTTAACACACACACTAGGTAGCTCACCTGCAGTTAATCTGCAGGTGAGAGACACAGGGCGACTCTCCACAGAAGAGCGCATTCAAGAGGAAAAGGTGGCACCTTAATTAGCCACCCACACAAATCATAACACATGGCTGATCATACGTCTTGGCGCTGGGGTTAGTCAGCCTTATGCCAACAATCGGTTCTCTGTACAGTGGAAGTTAGTCTAGCCCCAAAGTGACGGGGAGGCCAAGCTGGCCCCCGTCCTGCCAGCTGTAAGGTGGGGTGAAGGGGGAGTCCGTAATAGGCTCTTTGTCAGATAAGCTGCAGAAAGACTCGTTTAGTTAGTAAAAGTGCAAGGGGGATCCTGGCCTGATAAACCCACTGTTTCCCTCTGTAATACCCAACAGCTAAAATCAATAGGCGGGATAATGCTGCCGCTAGTCGTCCAGTCTCCTTTATCTTGCTCTGCCTCAACTCGCATACGTAGGAATGTGTGTGTGTTTATATATGTTTGTGTCTGTGTTGGTTATTTTTAACTCATCATTTACTGACAATTATAATTAATTGTACATTTTTGTACTTTATAAAGTTATCATTTTATTTGTTTTGGAAAGGCGCCAGTATGCAAAGCTGTCTGACCATAGGTACCTGATTTGGAATGATAGAGGTGCAGGTTTGTTCCGGTTGGTAGTCAGGAATATGGTGTTCAAGATCCCAAGAAAAGAAGTTGATATTTCTATAAAATTATTATTATGTACAAGATAATTAAAGTCATGAGACAAAAGTCATTATTCAGACAGAATGAGTCACAATCTCAGTACAAAAAGATGCAGCCTTCCTGTTTCAGGGTTGATTCAGGCTGGTTGTTGTAATGGAATCATGAGTGGGTCGTGTTATAGAGAGATGCTCCCCAAACAGCATAACATTAGTTATGTTAAAATAATATTGGTCAGCTAGTATTGCTTGTGGCCAGCAGTGAAACATCGCTACTGTAGCTTGTTGGATTTCAGCCTCATTGGCCTCATTACCACTGTTTATAAGCCGGGTCGCCTGTCCCTGCTGAGGTCACGTCACGTGACACAAACCTAACGCTGTTCTGAGATTCTCTGGCAAGCAAACATTCTTTTTGTGTTAAGTCACATAGTATCAAAAGAACACACAACAAGCTCCCAGAATGTTTCACTACATTTTTCAGTAATTTCACTGCTGTTGCTCTTTAAATGACCTTTTGCTTTAGTTGAAGAAGAATTCAACTCAAACCTAAAGACACCCAGTTATTTGTACTGGGATTCAGTAATAAAATGTGGCAGAGCTAGAGATTTGCTCCCCCTGGATGAGAACTGGGGTGGTCCACATGCTCTACTCGCTCAAATGGTCGTATGTCTATGAACCTGGCATTAGAGTAGCAGGCACAGATCAGTCTGGCTCTGATGATCTGGGTGTAACTCCCTAGAGAGGAGGATCAGGTGTGCGTGTGTGTGTGTGTGTGTGTGTGTGTGCGCGCGCATGTGTGTGTGCTGTGGTGTGTATGTTTGTATTCTCAGGTCAGGTGGGTAAGTAAATCTGAGTAAAGGAAGTCCCTGTCAGCACTCTGACCAGACTTCGTGGCCAAGTGTGTGTGTGTGTGTGTGTGTGTGTGTGAGAGAGAGAGAGAGAGAGAGAGAGAGAGAGAGAGAGAGAGAGAGAGAGATTCATATAATTTTTTTAATTGTTCCCCTCTTTTGAGTGTTTGTAAGCCTTCTGACCAATCACAGATATGGACACAATATGGACAAAAGTATTGGAACACCTGCTCATTGTTCATTCATTGCCCTCTGATATCAATACTATTAAAAAGACTTTGTCCTGCTTTTGTTGCAGTAACTGTTCATACTGTCCAGTGAAGGCTTTCTATTAGATTTTAGAGCATTGCTGTGAGGATTTGATTGCATTCAGTGACAAAAGCAGTGTTAGTGAGGCCAGGATGCTGGATGCTCACCACTCCACCTCACGCCCAACTTGCCAACTCATCCCAAAAATATTGGAGGAGCACCGTCATTCCAGAGAACACAGTTCCCCTGCTCCACAGCTCAGTGCTGGGGGGATTTGTAACCCCGTAGCCCATGTCTGGCATTAGGCTTGGAGCCAATAGGCTCGTCTTTGTTATTTAGGCTTTTTTTATGAATACAAACAAATTGCACTCATCACATTCATGTATATATTTTAATATACAGCATTTAATGTCACTGTCTCAGCGCTAAGCAGCAGGATGTTCTTCCGTATTGCACAGCCCTAGTGTTAATGCCAACATTGCTCTTTGAGGAGCAGTGTGGAAGTAGACTCTCTGTGTGGCTTTGAAATACAGCCTCAGGTGTTAGCCCAGGCAGAGGGGTTAGCGAACGACACCCTCACCCAAAGTGCAGTGTATTAAAAAGCAGCCAAGCCCCAGATCCCAGTATATCACGGCAAGAGAGAGACGGCGATAAGGCCCGCCTGGCCGCCCGTGGATCAATGAAGGTTACTGACATCATATCACAAAGTGAAAACCAGAGCTTTACCCCTGGCTATTTATCAGCCATGCATCGAAGGTGGGGGGGGGGGTGTGTGTAGGCGTGCGACATTTTCTCTCTCTCTTTCTCTCCCTCTCCCCCTCCCTCCTTCTCTCCCTCTATGTGACTATGGCTCCCTGATGGTGTGTGCGTGTGAGATCTCTGTACATCTCTGGTGGAGGTCTGGCCGATCGACATTGACGTTCTCCTCAGATACCTCAGTGTGAGAGAGAGTTGGCCGCTGGGATAGCTTCCCCTCTCCTCTTTCGTCAATACTGACAGCGTGTTTGGGCTTCGAGAGCTATTTCCAAGGCCCTTAATTGGCTATTGAATGGTTTCATTTTTTTAATCAACTATTTTGATCATGGTTGAAGATATCGAGCGAAAGGTTTGCGCACTGTAATTTCCCATCCTGTAATCTTGTGCCACTTGAAAGGCGAATGCGGAATGGTTTCGGAGCTGAGCGACAGGACTGAAAGTCAAGGTGTGTCTCAGAATCTGCCGTTTCCAGTGATACGTTAATGACCTTAACCTCCTGACTGACCCTTTAAGTCCTCAAGCAGTTTCTTCAGTTCTCTCCCTCCCTCCGTCCCTCTCTCTCTCTGTCTGCTTGCCTCTCTTTCTCACTCTCCATCTCATCTGATCAGTAACATTAACATAAGGCTCCCCTGCTGCGTCTGAGTTGCTTCTCATGTTAGATTCTGTACCACAGTGTCTGTATACGAGTGTGTGTATGTATGAGCATGTGTGTGTGTGTATGTGCACAGGCCCGTGCACTCTCAGGTAGCATATGAGTTCCATTTATCAGCTGCCTGGGGCACAATGTGGAGGATTTCCCCCAATGGGCGAGTGTGTAACTGCTCTGTCAATAGCTGCTTGTCAAGGCTGGGGAGAGCGCAGGGAAAAAGGCCCCTCATTCCGTGCACTGGAGCCACTTATTGAGCAGCCAATAGCTATTTACCTCCTGACAAGCGGAGGAAGAGAAGGCCCCAGCCCAGTCAGTGAGTCTCTCTCTCTCTCTCTCTCTCTCTCTCTCTAATAAACCTTGTCCTAAGCAAGGTTTGGCATACATATCAAAAGCAAAGCAGCACTGCTGTTTTGGACTGAAATACACAATATGGACAAAAGTATTGGGACACCTGCTCATTCTATTCTGATTCTGAATGTAAGGGTATTAAAATAGTTTATCCTGCATTTGTTAGAGCAATTGAATCTATTGTCCGGGGAAGACTTTCTTTTAAATTTTGGAACATCTGTGAGGATTTGATTGCATTCTGTGGCAAGAGTGGCATTAGTGAGGTCAAAATGTTGAAAGATCACCACCCCCAGCTCATCCCCAACTACCCAACTCATTCCAAAAGTACTGGATGAAGCATCATAATTCCAGAGAACACAGTTCCACTGCTGAGTGCTGGGGGTCTTTGTACCCCTCTAGCCCATGCCTGGCATTAGACATGGTGCCAATAGTTCCATGTTTATCTGGTCCATGGAGTCCTGGAGCAGATATAGAGTGGCGTGGCATTATGCATGATACATGTTTATCTGCTACAGAGCGTCCTATTGTATTGGCAGTACTTCTGTACAGGGACTGTTCAAGCTGTATCTGTGTTTGCATTTGCACATCTGTGTCAGCAGTGGGTGCAGCTTATAAAAAGTAGCTGAATGCACTCATTTGAAGGCGTGTCCACAAACATTTGGACATACAGTGTAGCCGTAACTGTATGCACTGTAGCAAAGCCTTCACAGGCTCTGGTCAGTAGACGTATAGGTAAACAGCTCGCTGTGATAAAAGGGCCTCATGTAGTTCAACCCGTGCATTTGTAATAACACATCTGGGCTTAGTTTTAGTCTAAGCTACACAGTGATTTTGTAGACTTTATATTTGTGACTTGAAGATATCTCCAGGGAGTGTGTGTGTGTATATATGTGCCTGTGTGTGTAAATGTGTGCCAGGTAGGTCCAGGTAGTTTGAAGCGTCCGGTGGCGAGTCCAGGCCTGGGCTTTGTGTGCCATTTTCTGCTGTAAAGCCCCGCTTCCTCTCTGGAATCTCTGTGTTGACAGAGAGCATCTGGCCTTTGGGAGGACTTCCAACGTGTTGCTCTTCCACACACACACACACACACACACACACACACACACACACACACACACACACACACACACACACACACTTCATACACACTCACTGGTAGGGATCTCCTGCTCTGATCCGAAAGATTGCTAACAAAGCTGGTCAAAGGGATATTTTAATAGATTGGTGTCTGATATATCACGACAGATTCTCTCGTGAAGGAAAAATCCACTGAATTTAATTCTAAATTAATTTTAAAGTCATTCATAGTTTGGTGCAAAATGAAATTAGCCAGAGTTATGCTTTATAAAAGCTGTTCATATAAGAAAGTAGTACCAAAACTACAAACTCTAGTTTCTATTAACATGACCGTACCCTTCTCTACCATGAAATAAATAGACACTGAAATGAAAGATTGATGTTTTTGGCCATTACCAGTGGAGATTATCCACAGTTTATCCACAGCCTTTTCGGAAATTAACAGGAAGTCCGAAATGGCTAACATGACATGGACAAAAGTAATAGGACACCTACTTGTTCATTATTTCTTCTGAAATCAAAGGCATTGAAGAGTTGATCCTGCTTTTGTTATCTCTACTGTCTACTTTCTACTAGGTTTTGGAGCATTGCTGTGAAGATCTGATTGCATTCCGTGATAAGCACTACTGAGGCCATCCCAAAAGTATTGGAGGAAGCACCACCATACGCAGTTTAACTGCTGCACAGCTCAATACTGTGGGGCTTTGTACCCCACGCCTGTTATTAAGCATGATGCCAATAAGTTCATATTTGTTCATTTGCTCAAGAGAGTCTTGTTCTGCAAGCTGTGTCAGCAATGGGTGCAACTTAAAGTGGTTGGATGAATTTGATAGAAGGGGTGTGCACAAACATTTGGACATAAATCAACAGTTCACTTGGTTGGACTAAAATAGAAAACGCTGCTACCCAGATTAAACTGCGCTGAAAGGTTCACGTTTAGACCTGGTATTGGAAAATGATTTTATTACAGTAGTGCAGGACTCGGGACATCCTTACTCACTGGGTCCCAGTGTGGCAGTGACATCCTCTCACAGTCAACCCAACCCATGTTGCTTCCCATCCGCCAGTCACTCCCTGAAAAAAAACGGTAAAAAATTGCTGAACCCCCACCCATTTACCCCCCCCCCCCCCAACTTCCCCCAAGCTCCTCACACCTCTCCTCCACTGGCCCAGCACCCGCACCCCTCTGTGAATGCCTGTTTTGATGGGTATTTCATTTAAGCTGATCTGCTTTGATTCAACAAACAAAAGGGGCTTTCTCTGTGATGTGTGCTTTTTTTTCCTCCCTCGCCTTTCCGTCCGCTTTTGTTTTCTTTAAACTCTCTCAACACTCTCTCTCTCTCTCTCTCTCTCTCTCTCTCTCTCTCTCTCTCTCTCTCTTTCCCTCTCTCTTTTTCTGTGTGTTGAGTGTACTTTGGGCCAGTTGGGACACGTCTGCTGCTCCTGAATCACAGAGAGAGATTAACCCGCGCTGGCCTGTATCGTAGACATGCATGTGCACGCACGCACACATAAACACACACACACACATTCACACACACACACACATGCAAACTTCCAAGCCAATCAGAGGGCATCCTACTGCCCCTATCAGCTTGCAGCATCGAGATTTGACAAAGGACATTCTACACATTAAAGAGATATGAATGAGCGCTGGCACATCTCCTGACAGAACTTACCACACACACACACACACACAAAACAACCCCCCCCCACCCCACCCTCACCCTGACACCCCCAGCATAGTGGCTGGGGTTCTGGTGGGGGGTCACCAAAGTGGAAATGTATTTCATGTTTATTAAGTTGAAATGAGACGTTAATTCTGTGTTTTGAAAAAAAAGAAGGTGGGGGGAAATGGCACAAAGTCATGCTAGAGCAGCATCTTTAAGACGTCCTGCCGCTAAAGGACAGCTGTCCAAACAATGGGCCCGAGAAAAAAAGGACTAGAAAAACACATTATAGAAACGTTTGACAACAGTTGCTCTGTAATCTGGTATTACTTCCACAAGCGGAGGGGAAGGACCGGGGTTCTGTGCCGGGATGGTCTGTGGGGAGACACTTGACGATGGGGAGGGGAGGTTTCAGAGCAGATGAGAGAGAATAAGTGTGCTAAGGGCCTGGCTGATATATTAGTCCGACTTGTATATATGTCTGTCATACAGCCTCAACAGAAACACACTGATAATGTCTGTTTAAATATTAGATAAGGAAGTCGTTTACAAGGTGATGAGTTAGAGATCAACCTTTGGCCGAAATCTTTTAATGGGATTGAAAAGTGTTGGGACACCTGCTCACTGTTTCTTCTGAAATCAAGCGTATTAAAATGAGCGTTCATGCTTTTGTTGTTCAAGGCTTTCTATTAGATTTTGGAGTGTTGCTGTGAGGGTTTCATTGCATTCAATCACGAGAGCAACAGTCAGTGAGCTCGAGATGTTGAATGATCACTATCTGACTTGGTATTGGTTTGGATTGAGCACCATCATTCCAGAGAACACAGTTCCACTGCTTCTCAGCTCAATACTAAGGGCTTTACAGGGACTAGACAAGCTGTGTGTGCATTTGCACATATGTGCCAGCTGCTTAAAGTATTTGAACGCATTCATTAAGAGGGGTGTCTGCAAATATCAGTTCAGCCTTATTGTAAAGACCCTCTTCCTTTTGAGCCTGAATTCCTGGGTGAACTCACTGGTCGTAAGGAATGACCTAAACTTGATTCCTCCTTTAGCAGCCTTTCATTTGTCATCCCTGAAAACTCCCTCCCATGTCTGTGCATTACTGTGGACTCCCTGCGAGTGTGTTAGTGGTTGTTTGTTTTTGTATATTTTCAGGATAGAAAATGTTCTCAAATGCCAAAGAATTTTGGCCAGCATTTGTTTTGAGACTAACTAGGCAAAAACACATTTTCTGCTCCCTGATATTAAGGTTAGGTTAAGGATAGGCTTACAATGGCTTATTATACGTTATATTTATAGTTACGTTGTATGTAATGCATATTGTCACTGTCAGACAAAAACCTTCATTGGGAGTCAGTGTAAAAAGATTGCATTTTATTTCAGTCAGTTTTGTGGCATTTTTATTGGTGCATTATTTCACCATGAAATTCTGATTAATATAATTCTGAAAGTGTAAAAAACAGCTAACAGATTCACATTGTGTCACAAAAAAACAACAAAAAAAACACTGAAGTGTGAAAGGTGCAAAAAGGGTTTTGCATGGCAGCAACAATATGCAACCTATTTTTTTTTCCCTTCATAAGTACAGTTTGTAACTCTAGAACTTTTCAGGAGAAGGAATGTTCCTAACTTTAATGCATTGTTACAATAATTATCCCACGCGCCATTGTATTGGTCCTTTCATCATTAAATGTTAAGGCACAATATAAAGGCCAGTTGCATTGCAATACAAGGACAATATGTATGACCACACATCCTGACATTGTATAAAAACAAGTTTGTGTGTGTGTGTGTGTGTGTGTGTGTGCGTGTGTGTGTGTGTGTGTGTGTGTGTGTGTGTGTGTAAATAGAGAGGAGCAGAGAGTTGTAAGGGGGTTTCCAGTGTAAGTTAGCTGTGGAACAGAGGGAGGTTTGTGTCCTGGGCTTGCTAGTGGGTTTCATCTCTACATTCCCACATACACTAAAGCTATCTGTGAGACAGACAGGGCAAGAAATGTGTTTCCTGCTATCGGGTGTCCATGGTGACTTCCCAGGAACTTTTTAGACATCCGTCTCCTTTTGTCTTTACAGGATGACAAAATTAACATGTATAGATTTTTTTCAAACAGTTCACTGAAGCGGATCATTTGTTCTGTTTGTTTTTCTTAAACTGTCACTTTCTTTGGAATTCGTTTCCTTTTGGCATGATCAGTACAGCCTAAATATCATGTTTTAGAGCATATGTTTGAGGATGTTATTTTTTGTACTACTGAATCGAGCAGCCAAATATTATCTCTGGAACTTCATGGACTTCATATCAGCACAGACATTCACAATGGTTACTGGGAATTGTTCACAGTGGTGGTGATGGGAACCGAATTTTTTTTTTTTTTTACACACAGAAAGTTGTGAATATGTTGCCTTGAGCCGTTTTTTAATGATAGCCTTGAGATTTAGTTTTTGCACTCTGAAGCATACAATGCATACACATCTACTAGAGATCCACATGCTTTACTGTACTTAGTACCTAATGTGTAGATTTGAGTGGCATCACGATTTGCAGAATAAGCCCATAAGCCTGATCTGAGATGATAAGAGTATGGAGGGCATTGTGGTGTAAAGTCATGTATGTTTGATTTCTACTGGTAGGTTTAATAATACATTAAGCACATAGTATCAGAGTCATTTAGGGTGACCATATGTCCTGTTTTCTTCCCCCTCTAGATATGTCCATCCTATTTCCCATGTGATAAAAAAAGTGTCCAGTCAGGATTTTTAAATCGTGTCAAATGTCCAAGACTTCATTTCCATTCCACACATTCTGTGTGCAGCTTTAAAGATGTCTACTGAAGCCCTGCCTTATCACCACCACTGTTGGTATACATGCATCTGCATCTACATCAATTATTAGTCAAACTGCTTCGCACCACAGCCGACTGACCACAGCATAGAAATGCCTAAATGCAAATAAACACAAATCAGACTTTTTATTAGATTCCAATATGTATTAATGTTTTCAGTGAATTAGCAATTCATATTTATATTAGCAATTCATTTTTATTTGACATACATAGCCCATCGGTCTCCAGTGTTCTCTTTTTCTCAATCAAAATATGATCACCCTAGATTTAGCAAGTCTAGCATGTCAGTAAAGATGAGAACTGTGTGGTTGGAAAGTGTTTTAGTGTAGAGAAAGTGTGCAAATCAAGGCAGCCTTAGTGAAGCTTGCTGCTTAATGGAGTGCGTATTTATGTGTGTATGGGATTAACAAGTGAGTCAGCTGGAGTTGATGAGTGCAGTACACAAACTACAGGCCTGTACAAATGAACACACACACACACACACACACACATATACACTCTGCATCCGTGCCCTGACTGTTGTCTTATTGGGAGTTCAGGTGTGGTTAGCATTGGCAGCAAAACTCGGGGCCTGGGGCAATAAACAGGGGAGTGTAGGCTTAATGCCAGATACAACTGCACAAACTTTTAACCTCTCCTTCAGCAAATCCTGCTTACTCCCTCCCTCTCTCTCTCCCCCCCCCCCCCCCTCTATCTCTCTATCTCTCTCCCTTTTAAGTTAGCTTGACCTTTTAAACAAGGCCTGGAACACTACAGCTGTTACCGACTTCAAACAGAACATAACCCAGAGCCGAGAGAGGGGGGAAAAATAATGTGTCTATTAAAACATACTTAAAGCCCCTCTTTGCTCCCGTGACTGTGCTGCATTTATCGGCTCGAGGCCCAATAAGCGAGACACAAAAAGACATTCTTCACTCATTGGTCAGCTTCAACCCTTTAGAAACTGTAGTTCTAACCGAGAGAGTTCAAGTCTTACACCTCTGACACCCCTGACACTGTCTCCCAGAAGCGATTGTGCCGCTCGTAATGGAGGCCTAGCTCAGTTGTGAAGTTGGAGAGATGGAGTTGAAGTGCTTTCAGGCTAGTGGACAGTCCTGGCCCTTTAAAGCACGCTTTGTCACAGGATGCCATGGTTGGAAAAAGTTAACATGATCCCAGAAGTACATAGCAATCTGGACACTCAGGTTTGATTCATTAGTGAGTCATCCCACCGTCCCATCGCTGATGTTCCGGATTGCTTTTAAAATTAAGCCCCTCATTTCTCAACTGCAGCTTTTGGAGCATGGAGTAGGGGATGTGTTTCTCGTGTAACTTATTTTAGGTGTCGCTGGCCTTACACAATCTAGAACACAGGAGCCCCAGCAGATTAGGGCAGTGCTCCTCAGTTAATACCCCTTCAGTAGATGCCAGGAAAAATCCCAGCCTCTTGTTGTTACATTTGCTATGCAGCATCGCTGAGACTGAAAGGCAGTAAAGTCAGGCCTGGGAGAGGGGCCTATAACTCAGCACATGTCAAGTTTTACAGGGGCGAAAGCTCGGAGGAGGCCTGCTCGGACTGAGGGGCTTTTAACACCCACGGCTTTACTGAGGTCAGTTTTATGGACAGCCCAAACATAATCCATTTTTAAAAGGACGCATTGCCTAAGCTTGTCTGTGTGTCTTTGGTGTCTGGTATGTAAGCATTGTACAAATACAGCCTGTTTAAAACATACACACACACACACACACACACACAGAGACATGTAGCTGGACTAAGAAGAAACCTAAACGAGAGATTACAAGAGGCCAGTACAGGAAGGGTCATGAGACAACAGGGATATTGAACAACTTAATAAATTAATTTTGGGATGGAATAAGAATTGAAATTGATATGTATGCCACTGTGGAAGTGTAAAACTTATACATTGAAGTAGGTCTCGTTTGGGAGTTAGGCCAAGATAATTCTGGAGCTTTGAGGAACATTACTGGTCTTGTTGTGACCTGTGGGGGCAATTATTCCTGACCATTAGCATACCAAGAAAATGCTGGAACATAGTTATTTTCTTCATTTCGACCCTGGGAAAGTGTGAGTTGGCTGGAAGGGGTCATGGAGACCACTCCATTACTTGTGGAACATGGCCTGTTTATTCCCTGAAGTTGATGTGCTTCCGCACAGCTTGCACTCGTGTGTTTAAGTGCTTTAACATATGTGTATATGATTATTAGTGTGGTTGCCAGCACGTGTGTATTTTTTTGTTTGTCTCTGGCTACAGCAATAATTAGGAGCCATAGGGGCTGCTTGCTAGTCTTTTCTCCGGCTGCCGAGGCTAAGCTGTCATTATGGAAATGGCAGTCCACTCCTCCTCCCTTCCATACCTTGCTGCTTTGTGTGGAGAGCTGTGCTTTAATTACAGGTCTGAGAGTGATGTCAGCGCTGTGGCGTCTGCTGCCATTCACCCTGCCCCTCCCCTGTTCCACACACACACACACACACACACACACACACACACACACACACAACACACACAAGATCTACCTCAAACTCACTCCCCTGACCCCTCCTTCCTCTCCCTGGCCAACCACCCCCATTTGCCCAAAACAAAAAAAAAAAAAAAAGGAAAAAAAAGAAAGAAAATAGGATTCAGTAAGGGGCCTGACATCACGTTTGATTGTTTGCTTGGAGAAACAAAGCTATTTCGCTTTCCTCTCTATGCAGCAGATAAGACAGCCCAACAAGAATGAACTTGTGCCAAAAAGAATTGTAGGTGAAGGTGGGAGGGAGGGCAAAAAATACACACATAATGCATGCATACATGTGCTCGTGTCCTTCTCATCGCTTGGATTCTCAGTTTGCATATCCCAGGCTAGCTGAGGAATACAAGGATGGTCCAGGCCTCCGGGGCAGAACGGGCGAAGAAGAGCCGAGAGCCCACATTCCGCAGGGAAGGACGCAAATGAGGGAGTGAATTCCACATCAAGTAACACCTGAGAGGTGGGACCGGGGCGGCCACCAGGAGGATCTTCAGAGATGTACTTGATGCCCTTCCTCTACAATCTTACAGTCTGACCCAGGGAACATGTTACCTAACACGCCCCAGAAATGCCTGGAGACTGCAGAGCACTCATCCTAGCAATTAGATGACCCTGCCTGAGAAAGAAAAGGCCAACAAGTAAACAAAAAAACGAAGAAGACGAAGAAAAAGAAGAAGAAGCCATCATGAGGAAAGAGAGCCTTGTAGGAAAACAGCATTGAAGGCTCTGTGGGTGTGTGTCTGTGTGTGGAAAGCGAGGGGGGAAAAGAATGGTAGGTAATGTTATCTTGTTCACAGTTACAAGAATCCAGCTCGGAGAGGTCTATGGGTTTCACATTTCTAATATGTATATAAAGTTTCATTGGCACAAAGGAGCTTTTGTTGTAGTGCAAAATGAATGCCCCCCTCCCCGCCTCCCTCTGCGTCTCCCGCCCCTTGCTGAAAAAAAAAGCATTCATGTGTGAGTGGTGCTGGTGCACGGCGACTCAGGTTTCTGCTATCTTTGTGTGTCGTGTCGTCACTGAGCCCCTGCCAGCTAAAATGCCTCTCTCTTTTGCCAGTGTTATGTTAGTAGCCCACTAGTTTTGCTTTAGCCATGGATTAGTTGGTGAATCCTGGAAACAATGGGTTCCTGACATGCACACACACACACACACACACATACACACTCTCCAAAAAAAATTGCCGGCATGACAGGTAACCCAACTCGCAACTGAGTGAGAGGGAAAGAGAGCGAGAGAACGAGGCAGGCGATAATTACAGAGCTTTTTGCTTTCAGGGACACTTTTAGCTAGCTACTTAAGTGCCTGATCCCAAATCTCTGCCTTGTAATTACAGTAGTGGGCCCCATTAGGTCAGAGGTCTTTGGGGGGATTATGCTCCCTCTGTGTGCGTGCGTACAATGACGATGGCACTGGCCTGTCAGTGTTTGTGATTGGCTGTACTTGCTGGTCCACGAATGATTGGCTGCTGTTGAGGCTGCTGTTTGTTATCATGAGGGCAGTGTGTCACACACTTCCTGCTTTTAGCTCAGGCTGGTGCGAGTGTGTGAGTGTGTCACTGTGTGAGCTGTCTGCTCTCTCAGTGCACTCAACCCAGCCATGCAACGCTCACACAGCAGGCACACGTGGACCAAACCCTGCCTTTTTCTCATATGTGACACACATGGATGTGTGGCAGAGTGGATGGCAAACAACACACTGATTTCAGTCTCAGCAGCCAGACTGGAATCCATGCGACTTTTTCTGCAGTCCAACTCGACATTCCTCGTAAATGCACACTGATGAAAGGGGGGAAATGGACGGCAGTGATGGAGGTTTTAAGTGGTGGGATAGTGAGGTAACCTACCTCATTTATGTTAGAGGTAATGTCTCTGTTCAAACCAAATTAGAAGATGCATATAGCATCTGCTCTGTCCAGAAAATTGGCCTAGGGTTCTTAAAGTTATAGAAACCAAGAACGCAAAGGAAAGGAGGTGATGTGGTTAAATAATGTGCCTTGCGTGCTTGGTGATAGGCCCCGCTGTCAGCCACTGGAACACTTCATAGGTCCTGCAACGTTGTTGAAGATGACATCAAAACCATTGGAAGTAGAACTTCTGGGTTCGTTATGGAGTGAACTGCTCAGATCAATGTCAGATATATCTAATATTAAAAATCTAATCTCTCTCTCTCTCTCTCTCTCTCTCTCTGCCTGTCTGTCCATCCGTCTCTGTCTGTCTGTCTCCTGCTTTCCATTTCTCCCCTTCACTATCTTGAGCACATTGCAAGGCTCTCTCCTTCTGTGTGTGTGTGTGTGTGTGTGTGTGTGTGTTTGCTGATGCTGGAAGATTTATGATGATTATGACTGGGCTGTCTTGGTGATGAGTGGCTAGCATGGTGTGTGTCGTGTTGAGTTGACAGGGGCTGTTTTGGCACCCTTGCAGCCCCACCAGAGGCACCACCAGATCCTGAGTGCCACCAGACTGATGGAGCCCTGCCAAGCTCTGATTACCTAGGGATTTCCAGCCTGCAGTGCATGCCCTGAGCCCTGTCGCTGTCTTAACCATGTTAGATTAGCTTGCTGACAAACAAAAGCTCTAAAGTGGGGTTGCAACGATTAGTCAACAAAGTTGATTAGTCGTTCGACAATGTGAATTGCGCAGGAAAGATTATGTGTCAAAGACAAATGTTCTTTTCAATAATCTTGTGATACACATGAGCTGTGTCCGAAACTGTGCCAACAGCTATTCAGTGTTCTCAAACCCAGTCCTGGTGCCCCCTGCCCTGCATATTTAATGCATTACCTGCTCCAAACACACCCATTTCATCTAGACCACTCCTTAATGAGCACTTTGAGAGTGCAGAGAGTGTAATGTACAGGAGAACACCAGGATTAGCAGCCATTTTTGCAACACGGATGGACCTTATTTCAATCAAACAGGACGAGGCTCTGAGATATATGAATGGAGAGATATAATCTTAAAGTTATCAAAACTTTTCAGCGTGTTCAGGGTACTGCACATCGGGGGGCTGTCTTTACTAGCACCACAACATCATCAGCCCACCTCCGTTGACAATTGCTAGTTGATGTTTTGTTGAGTTTCTTGACTTTATCTGTAAACAGACGCCATGTTACTTTACAAGAATTCTTATTCGTAATGAATGTATTCTCAGCTCTAATACACCTACTTCAAAGCAGCTAGAGGTTCTTAATGAGCTGATTAGTTGAATTAAGGATTCCAGGAGTGTTCTGTTTGGGAACCTTTGTGGATATATATGACTTTTTAAAATTGCACCACAAAAGAAATAAGCTGAGAAGCAGTTGCCTGTTACGAAGGTGGAGCTCTGAATAGCAATAATTGTTCCTGAAAGTCCGAGCTCTGTTTGAGTGGTTTGTTGGCACAAACCGAAAGACCTGTGAGACCTTAAACTAAGGGTGGGTGGGTGAACTAAGACTCCGAATGCATCTTCTCTGAAGAGAGTAAGAAAAGGAAGGGGGCGGATGGAGCTACTCTAGGTTTTGCCTTGAGCCAGAGTTTTGTGTGTGTGTGTGTGCGTGTATTTGTGTGTAGGATACATCACAAGGCCAACCTGAGAGCAAGAGAGAGCGATCTGCCCCTTTAAGCTGTTAGCTTTCCTAATAGATTCTTAAGCACTGGCTTTAGTGCATGTTAAACCAGGATTACCCAATCAATTATGGCCAGTACAAACAGGGATTACTTAAAACACTACATTTTTCTTGTGGCCAGGCTAAAAGCAGGGCAAATGAAGGGAGTGGCACGGCCAGTGATGAGCAGAGTGTCTGACCCTGGGTCACAGTGACCCCAGGCACAAGGGACACACAGTGCAGGGTGCCATCGCTGTGTCATGGGCCTGGTTGAGATAAAACGGACAGTGGTCAGGGTCTGACTCTTCACAGAAAGCCTTGTGCATATCTGAAAACGTGATCGCTTGGCGCGATGATGTTTTTGTTCTAGTCGCTGCCTCATATTCCCTGCAGGTGGCCATATTTGCACAGGTTGGATCCTTTATTGGAATGAGCACGAACAAAAATACACTTTAGTGGTAAATTGTGTTGTGATAGTATTATTAAATTTGGTGTGGGTAAACGTAGAAGGGAGCATTTTACAGGTGGCCTGCATGAGGCGTCATGTGAGCGCTTGACACTTTGAGGGAAAGGAGTGATGGCAGCTGGAAACAGCTGGGAGCTGCCCGTCCCTCCTTATATGTGTGTTTAGAGATGGCTCCGTTTTTGACCTTCCCGGAACCTGATCTGAAGAGTGTGCATGTGTGTGTATGTGTGCTGATCCACCCCCACCTCTGAAAATATACAAAGCCGGCGTAACACTGTGTCTGTTTACTTTTTTAATCTCAATTAGCAGCCAGAGCCCTGCCACACAATGTGGAGCAAGCATGAACACATACTTGCCAAACCGGCTCAGTGTCTGTGTATGTGTGTGTGTGTTTAATTGAACTCACCTCTCAGTGAACCATCACATACTCAGTACATGTTGTAAGCACATGATCGTTGGAACTTGTCTTTTTCTCTCTTTCCCCTCTTTTGCCCTCCTCCCTCGCCTGCACCTCTCTCTCTCTCTCTCTCTCTCTCTCTCTCTCTCTCTCTCTTTCTCTCACTAATAGATCTGTGGCAGCCCTAGCTGTCATGGCAGTGTGTGAGCCTCCTTCATGTGGTATTTGACTCAAGCCTGCAATGGAAGATTCCTCCCTTTGAGCTGATGTGTAGGGCCTTTCAAAAAGAACCCGTGTGTCATCTTAACCTAGAGAGCAGGGTCAGCCCCTGTTGAAAAGAGTGCTCTGCTTCAGGCCGAGACGAGAGAGAGAACCTCTCTGGATGTCTCTCAGAAAACCTCTCACCCCTCACATTCCTGCATCCCTCTCCACTCCTCGCCACTCTCACTCTCTCTCTCTGTTTCTCTTCTACTTTCTGTCTTTTTTCTGATGAGTGACTTGTAACTACGGCCATCTCTGTTCTTTGATGTGCTCCTCTCTACCTGTCTTCTTCTCCTCCTCCCCCCCCCCCCCTCTCTCTCTCTCTCTCTCTCTCTCTCGACTAGTCTAGTAGGAAATAAGAGTGGCCTAATCAGGCCTAATAAGAATGTGTTATTGATGGTGGGGCTGGTGAGAGGCCCTGAGCTCTGTGCAGACACAAAGAGGCAGCAGACAGGCCTGGTGTTCTGTTACCCTGTCTGGCCTGAGAACTGCGCTCAGTCCTGGCACTGAGCACTCTCACTGTCTGCCTCATATCCTAATGACCACCGCAGCTAATCCCATCAGCAGTGTAGCGATGTGCTCTTCCTATGTGTTCACTAAGCAGGTAGTGTTTTAAAGGTAGCGCGCATCCTCGTGGGTTCGCTTCGGCGATGCCTTATCATCTCCTCTTTTTACTATACCCTCATTACGTTAAAGATTAATGTAGCCGTGTGGAACGTTGCTTGTCAGATCTGTGAATTTTCCACTCTGTGAATATGTAAATGATGTCTTTTTTCCACTTCCATGTTGTCAAGCCTTATAACTTCGAAAACTTTAAAGCATGAGCCTGAAAAAGAAAAGCAAGGGAAAAAAATGTGACTCTGTCCCTGTTTTTTGAAATGAACCCTACTTAATTAAGAAGCAATGAGAAGTCCACAGATAGCATTCCGTAATTAGCTTAAGCAGAGGCTGCTGTAACCAGATCCACTGCCTTAATGGCAACACAAGGCCCTGTGAAAAGCATCATTGTTCTCCGGATAATTGTGCATTTAGTTAACGTGGGGCGGAGGGGAAGGCGCTCCTTGTTAGAGGAGCTTGGCTGGGGCTGTCGACAGCTGAAGGCGGAGACGAGGATGGGTACCAGGGGGACGGGGGCTGCTGTTGGCCCTATGCCCGCTGTGACAAGCCCACTTGTGCCCTCTGCTGAAATCCCTGTGGCATGCAGAGGAATTAGCCTTCCCCTGGGCAAGGGGGGCACACATGTTAATTATATACCCCTGAATGTTAATGAATGAAGAGGGATCAATAAAATAAGGCAGATGTATGCAAACAGCCTGCTGATTATGCTGCCTAATGACGCCTGCTGAAGTGGGCCATGGCTCAGACGGGAAAAGGAGGATGTCTGTGTGTGTGTGTTGAAGAGAAACATTCAGAGTATCTGTTGAATTCTACATACTGACACACATAAACAAAGATGAAGTCTTTCAATTGAACATTGAATAGCAAAAGAGGTCCAGAAATCAGGATATATATGTATATATATATTTGCTACTTTAATGATCTATTTATCTTCATTTTAGGGTGGAATTAAACAGGTGAATTTTAGCTGGCACCCTGGTGATGGAGGTCCTAATCTAGAGATGGGAGAAGGTGTAGGATCTGTAGAAAGAGGTAGGGTAGGGTTAGGATGTGCTGGCCTGGTTCACCTGCTTGGAGCTCAGCCTGCTCTCTGAACCCTTCATTGTATCCAGCCAGCCAGAGCTGTTAGAAACCCTATACCTGCCTTTAAGCAGAGAGTGAGGGTAGCCAAGAATTAACTGCTGCCTCATCCTGGCAGCAACAGAGGATGCTGTCTGCCTCCATTGATGGGGACTTGGATAGACAGCAAGACAGCAGGGAAGAAAAGAAAGGAGAAGGAAAAGTAGCAGGGGGGAGAAACACAGTGATCCCCTCCTTCAATACCCACCCACTTCAGTTCATGGATCAGTTTTTATAGACGTGTCTAGATCATGGTTGTATACCCCAGGCTGCCAGTATTATACACAGAGTCTGTTTCAACATATAAAGCCCCAGCTCTGTACTTCCTGCTGCAGGATGTTGTTGGTGTCGGGTGTCAGTGTCAGGTGACTGGGCATTTTAGACTTGGAGCTCTGCTCTCTGTGTGCCCTATGCCTTGGACACTCTTAAAAGATACAAGCAAAAAGATGCTTTGAGGCTTCCTGGGAAGTGCCGCCCCTTTGCATGGCTCCTTGCCAGGGTTTGGAGAGTATCTGACACTTGCCGGTGCACTCACAGGGATATTGTGTGTGGAATTGCATGTGTGCAGCAATGAGAAGTGGTCTGGGACCAGCAGATGCTGACAGTGGGCCTGACTTTGTGAGCCACATTATTGTAATGAAAATGGAGATCCAGGCAAGACACGCTTTCCGTAAGGCACGGCATGTTTTTATTGCGCCCGGACGGAGCAGGCCTAGGGATATGATTACAGCCCTGGCTTGGCCCCGGGGGGTGAAAGCGAAACCCTAGTCCACCTTCGGAGGCCAGGACTTTCCAAGGAGAGGCCAGAGAACAGGTGGTGACCCCAACGGCCCTGGAGTATATTATTGACCAGGGTCCAGCACCCCGATTGATTGCTTTATTGTATTGCCATGAACCTCAGTAGCCAGAGACCTCAGGTTGACCCACAGCCGGACAGAGCTTTGCAGTGACCCTCACCTTCATGGAAGAGTTATGTGGTTTTGACCTGCTCTTTGATGAACATAGGCTTGACCCGGTGGGCCATTGGTCGCCTGGTACCTCTCCATGTCACCTTCCCTCTGTCTCAGGCTGTAATTTAAAGGCTGCTGAGCTATTTGAGACTCCAGTGTTCGTCCTGGGCGGGACCAGGTCCTGACTCTAGACCTCATGCAGTGTTCATCATGTCACCTAGTGAGGAGGATGAGCTGAATCCTAATTAATCTTCTTCAAATTACAGCTCCACAGGAATGGATTTGTAATATCGGTTACCCAACCATGTGTTCAAAATGCTATTTATCATGGAGAGCAATGGTGAAGGCTTTCAGCAACCCAACTCGAGTAAATGGTTGGCCATCTGGCCAAAATGGTTTACACCTCATCTTCTACATATCTGAATACATAAAGAATCTTTTCCTCACTAGAAGGTATCCTCTAGAAGCAAACAGGGAGGGTGAGGCACTGGTGATCTCTCTTTTCCCTGCTCTTTTTCTGTTTGACTCGTTGGATAAGACAGACATATCTCCTCCCTCTGGGGTTGTGACTGACAGGCAAGCTTGCTGGATCTCTCGTGCTCTACATACGCTTAGCTGTCACTCCATCACCCTGATCAAGGCTTGCTAGACAAGCAGCTAGAAGAAGAACAACATGCTCCGAACAATAAGTGCAAACAGAAGCATCTCTCTGTCTTTCTTTCTCTCTCTCGACCCACAGTATTACCTTTGTTTTATTTGCTCATGTCTTAAGTGGCAGCTTCCCCAGGTTTCCATCAAAGCTCCTGATGTAAGGGAAGGGTGCTTTAAATGTTTGAATAACGAAATCTCGCTTTAACGATCTGAGGGTAACAGATCTAAGCTTATCTACCCTGCAATATGGTAACACACGCAAGAATACACATCGCAGATTCCAGTTCATGTACACTCCTATTCCGCAGCGGTATCCCAGCTAGCCCGAGAATGTTATAGGAATGTTTTAGAAAGGTTCCAGGAAGGTTAGCTTGTAATGACACAGTCTTAAGACATGTGACATTATATTGGGTTGCATCACTACATTATTAGAATATTTCTTACACATTACCATACAAATATTATAAACAATATAATGGGAATATCTGAATTTTCCAATATAACTTTCCCAATATTAAACATACAATAAATAAAAAAAAAGAAAAATATAGTGAAAAAATATTGAAAAGTTTTTAGTGTGCTTTTCAGAGATCCTTCAGTAAATATTAAACACTTTCCCAATCACTGTAGTATATCTGAAAATTGAAGACAAACTTGGCTTTATCCTTTTCTGCGTGGCTTGCTTCAGAGCAGTACCACCAGCTTCTGATAAAGGTTACACCTTTAAGATGGCAAAATCCCCGTTGTAGGGCTGCGTCTCAGCAAGGAGATGTTTGATGTGTACTTTGAGGATTTATGCCAATATAAAGTTCCATAACAAATATTTGACAAAGAAATTAAGAATTTAAGAGATTCTCTTTTGATTCTTTAATATTGTGTAGAATCCTAGGGGAGACCTTTCAGACTCTGTCCTTTCAGTTTTGGAGAGTCCAAAATGCCATTATTGATGTCGTAACAAAATGGGCTAAACCGTGGATCAGTCACTTTCTGAGTGTCTGTGATCATGCTGCTGTGTGTGGAAATCTATTCGAAGACATGGCCGAACATGAACAAACAACCTGTCGGATTCTACGAAATGTTTCCGGACAAACACAAACACAAACAGCAACTGAACGTCATTTTTGTTCATGTTTGTTCATGTTCCTTTGGGTTCGTCCAATCAGTGTGCTCTAGGGTGAAAATGCCGTCCATGGTGAGGGAGATTTGGTGGGTTATGCTTTTTGAGTCAGTTTTCTTCTTCAAAGCTGCATTTGGAGGCCACTATGCTTTCGAAAACTGCAATGGACCAGCGTGCTGAAAAAGGTAGTGTGTGATGAGCTTTGCTTAGCCGCGTGTTGATCCTCCTGGGACTACTCTTTTCAGAGCCCTTGGAGACACCACTCAGTCTAGTCCATCATTAGCCCTCAGTGTGCCCTCAGACTCCATTGAATGACGCATCATAGAAAATCATTCATATTGGTCAGTGATCTGATCTCTGACACTGGCTTATAGCAAGGGTGGTAGATATACAGCGTTTATTTGAAACCAGTATGCAGAAGAAGACGTGTGTGTGTGTGTGTGTGTGCAATCTGAATGTTTTACATGTGCTCCGAACATACCTGCCCAGAGAAGGGAATGTACGGCCACGCCCCCACAGCAGCGCCTCTGCTGTGTCCCTAATTACAGCTAGCCTAATGATAGGGTGGTGACAAGGCCAACAGGTGTTGCTTATGCTTGCTGTTACTCAAAACAACACCCCCACACCACCACACACACATGCAGGCATACCTCCTTCGCTTTCAGACTTTCTGACTGTTTCTCTGTCATTATCATTTTTCTCTGCACAGATAAGAAACGTGCTGTGGATGGACTTGGTATTCCACAGCTGACAGTAACCACTGATGATATACGTGTTAGTTGATGTTAGTTCTTGTGCCTGTCCCAAATGGTCTTAAGATTTATTTCATCCTGGTCAGCATCAGAGTGTCCATTACTTTTAGACCTTTACGTTATTGGTTGCCTTTCAGTATTCTTTGTCCTTTCATCCTCAAACGTGACCCAGTCCAGCCACAGAGCTTCCCTGCCCCCTTCAAAAAAGAGCGCACCTGCCATCCCAGAGTCCACTCCAATTAGACCTCCGCAATTACAGGTCCTAAGCCAATTAGGTGCCCTCTCATCTTACACGACTCCTCCCCCCAGCACGGGGCATCTGTTAGTGGTGGACACAGGGTGGAGCCAAGCTTAGATGCAGTGGGGAGGTTGAAGTTGACACCTTTGGCCTATGCTGAACAACCTATGCAAATATATGCTTCTGCTGGCCAAATGTATGCGTGCTGCATTTTAAAAGCACTATTTGCATAGCAGATTTAATAGCTCAGCTAATCCCTGAAACCCTTACCTCCCAAAAGGGCCAGCTGGAAACTCTGTAACAAAACTGAACGAGGACTGTCACTATTTGTATTAATTCAGAATTAAGCAATCAATGTCAGACCGTGCTTATGACTGAATATTTCTGTCAGGCTCTGTTTTGCATTGCAAATATAATCTTAATTTCAGAACAAATCTTTGGCAATTCAAAGAAAATGTAAAGTTTATGCAGTAGGGGTGAGTGATATGGTAAAATCATTAAGTGAAGTTTGCATTAACCAAAACATAGCATAGTGTGTGTGTGTGTGTGTGTGTGTGCCATGTGGCCTGTTTCCCATGTTATCCTGGTATATATCTGTCCCTGCCTCCTCAACTAACCCAACCTCCACCCCAGTACTGGCACTTGTGCCGGAGTTAGAAACTCAGCAATTTCATTCACAGTGTAGCACTATATCTGGCTCCTCTCCCTCAGCTCACACACTTAAACACATGCAAACACACACACACACACACACACACACAGCTGGCATGATGGGGATTGAGTGAAGCAGCATATAGGCCTAAGGTTGAGATTCTGTTGAGATTTTCCTTGCTTGTGATCTGGCAGGCTTGATGTTTCCTTCCAGTGCTGGAAGTGCCCTCGTCCCAGGCCCTGGCTTGTTTATCTTGCTCGCTGGCATGCTTTCTCAATGTCAAAACAATGACATCATTAATTAAGCTCCCATTTAATGCAGGGCTCCCAGCTTCGTCAGCCTGTGCAGATTCCAGAGCTTCTTGGCAGCCTGCATGCTTCTGCTACATTCTGAGGAGAGGAGAATTTCACATTTGCATATGTATATATGTATATATATATATATATATATATATATATATATATATATACGCCTCTGTGTGTGTAGATAGATAGATAGATAGATAGATAGATAGATAGATAGATAGATAGATAGATAGATAGATAGATAGATAGGTTTTGGTTTTGGTTCAGGGTTTCTTTCCTAGGAGGGCAGAATAGGTAGTAGGTGCGCGCACATACATTGTGCACATGTAGCCAACCTGCTGTATTAGAAACACTAGGTATGGATGGATGGATGGATGCTGAGTTTGACCATAATCTTGTAGTTTATACTAGTTTATACTGAGTGACTCAATCTGAATGGGTCCCATCAATAGCCAATGAACATAAATAAATATACAGTATATATATATATATATATATATATAGGGCAGTTTCTGCTGTAGCATATTCTGGAAATATGGAAATTCATTTGAGAAGCCAGCATCTGCCTTGTATGCAAGGTAGCCTCCAGTATGTACTGTGCTCCTGACCTCCAGCTCTCTCTGCAGTCTGTACAGACCATGCTGACTCTTTCTTCCCACCCACAATCTCACCCAATGGTGTTTTCCACCTTTGTTCCATTTAGGTCAGTACAGATGGTGGTGCAAACAATGACAGCAGTCAGCTCTTACACTCTATGTTTAGCCTTTATCTCCAGTGTGATGTGAGGCATGCATGTTTCAGGTGGTGCTGTTCAGTTCAGTTCAGCAGGTTGAAGCTGTGCAACAAAACTACACTAAAGATGCAATCACACTGGTGCCTTTGCTTTTCACGTCACCTTAGGCGTGGCTGCGAGTGGGACCATGAATCAGCTGTGTAACCAGTTCATTATTTGGGATTAGCTGTTTGACATGGCCTGGAAGTCAAAGGACCCAAAACCAGTGTGACTGGGGATTAATACTACACAATATGTTTATATAACTAGAGGTATAGAAGATATTGACTACATACCAATTTTATTTTTTTATTTTATTATATACTACATAGTCAAACACTCATTATTAGTACACAATTGGAACACAGCCCCAGTCTTTTTTTATTCTGCTATGAAAAAGTTGAATTGGTGCATCCTTAGTGTTTGGTGTAAGTGAACACACTCTAGACGAATGCTGCATTTCCTTTTCTCACTATTGGCCCATATGCAAGCCCCCTGTTAGACTCTTATCAGCCTGCCTTGGCTGCAGCCTCGTCCACAAGTGTTGCAAGAATGGCTGTGTGTGCACTGCAGATAGGCAAACAGGAGCACCCCCCGCCTCCCAGTTTGCTCACTGTGCCTTGAACAATGCAACACGCTAACGTACACAACGCAGCATTTTGTAACATTGTTTGAGTTCAGCTAACTCCCAGTTACCCCCTCAGGTTCATTTTGCACGATACAAGTGGAGAAACCCGCAGTCGCGGAATGTTTCTTCAAAACCCCTTTTTCTGTTCTCTTTCTTTTTTTTTCCTCCTTCTCCCTAATCCACCTGAGAGATGATGGACAGGAGTTTATCCCTCACTCGCTGTGCACTGAATGAGCCCAGTCTTTACAACACAAGGTGTCTGCTCTGAAAAAGCCCTCTGTGTGTGTGTGTGTGTGTGTGTGTGTGTGTGTGTGTGTGTGTGTGTGTGTGTGTGTGTGTCGCTCTATTATGCCAAAGATAACTTGGTGGGTGCAATCCTGATTTGTCTGTACTCGACCCTTGTAGCTGTTGGCACGTCCCATTGGTCTGCCTTACACACTGTACATTCCCTGGCCCCTGGGCAAGGCCATTGGAGACCCTGGGCTTGTTTTAGGAGGTAGGTGTGTGTGTGTGTGTGTGTGTGTGTGTGTGTGTGTGTGTGTGTGTGTGTATGGGGGGGGGCGTCTAATCCCTGCACCCCTCATCTCTGACCCGTGCTTCCAGAGAGAGGCTTCTTTCATTGGTTTGGAGCCCATGATCCTGCAGATAATTACACAGCAATGTAAATTACAGCGAGGCAGTGCTGGACTGTGGCTCATGCTACACCTCCCTACCCCATCCCCTCCAAGCCCCCCTTCACCCAAGTCTGCATTTCACAGCTAAACACAACACACCACATCTTAGCATGAGCCCTGGACTGTGGTCGCCCTTGGATAAATTCTTAGCAGATGATACTTTCTTCAGTTTTTACTTTCATTTCTTTTCTGTTCATTTCTTTTCTTTACTTTTCTTTTCTTTTCTTCTCTCTCTCTCTCTCTCTCTCTCTCTCTCTCTCTCTCTCTCTCTCTCTCTCTTCCCCATCTCCTGCTACACAGCAAGGGAAGTTCAGAGGGAAAACATCTCTGGTTAATATTTAACTGCCAGGTCCTGGGGTAAAGGGGTGGAGCGGAACGCACTGGGCAGCTGAAACTAATAGGCAGGCACACACACACACACACACACACACACACACACAGACATATATACATACACACAGAATACATGTTTCTGTCCTCTGAGGAATGCTCGGGTACTCATCCAGGCTCTGACCTTTTGACCTCTCTGACACGTGATGGAGATTCCTCAGTGGTGGAAGGATGCAGTGACCTCTCACTCTTTTCTGCCTAGGTCTCTCTCTTCTCTTGCTCTCTTTCTGTGTTTTGCTCTCTCTCTCCATCTATGTTTTTGCCTATGCCTTTCTCTCTCTTTCTCCCCCCATTCCTCTCTCTCTCTCTCTCTCTCTCTCTCTCTCTATCTGTACCTTTCTTGTCTCAGGTCTCCCACACACAGGTTTGTTTTCATATAGCTGGAATTTAGTTGTGTTTTTCTCTGGCTGGTTGGACCTTTTTGCATCTGTCAACAGTGGGCAAATCTCCATTTGCGGGACACACTGATGCCCTGAGCAGACCGCTCCATAACTAGGTGTAGGGGACAGTCCAAAGAATGCATTGTCTGTGTCTATTTCTCTCACTTTCCCATCTCATTTTCCTCTGTTAGCTAGATGTTCAGCACAGCTGGGCTCCAGATGTGAGGTACATGCAATGCAAGGCATTGCGAGGAGGCTGCAGATAAGAGCCGGGGCTCACAACTCCGAGCGCGCTCTGCGGCGGTTCAGCGGGACGTTGCGGTCGGTGCGATCTGAACTTTGACAGCCCATGTCATGCTTAATGCCTCACTTCCCAAACACGGCTCTGTGAGCCTGATTTATATCTAACAGGTGCTGCTGCAGAGTGCAGGACCGAGGCTGGGACCTAGGGGCCGCAGACTGTACTCACACTGTGGCCCTTTCATTAAAGCAGAGGCGCCCACAAGGAACAAGAGGCTCAATGTGTAGGGCTAGGTGTGAAGGATTACCTTGTAATTCCTTGATAACTGACTTTTTATTTTTAACCTTTGTGTGAATAAAATATATTTTATGGGAACAAAATATTTATGGGGACCCTTTCGGATAAATAATAAATACTGACACGTGCAAATAAATTCATTCACAGCTTAATCTTTTTTAAGGTAGCAAAGTATTGCCATTTCTGTCCATAGAGTATACAGTGCATCCAGAAAGTATTATTCCTTATTCCAAAATGGATTAAATTAATATTCCCCATAACTCTATGCACAATACCCCACAATGGAAAAGTGAGAAACGTTTGTTTGAAATCTTTGCTAATTAAATATAACGTACATTAGTATTCACAGCCTTTGCCATGGCACTCAAACTTGCGCTCAAGTGCATCTTGTTTCCACTGATCATCCTTCAGATGTTTCTACAGGTTGATTGGACACCTATTGGAAAATTCAGTTGATTGGACATGAAGTGGAAAGGCACGCACCTCTTTATATAAGGTCCCATAGTGGACAGTGCATGTCAGAGCACAAACCAAGGCATTGAGTCTAAGGAATTGTCTGTAGACCTCAGAGACAGGATTGTGTAGAGACACAGATCTGGGGAAGGTACAGAAAAAGGTCTATTACTTTGAAGGTCCCAATGAACACAGTGGCCTCCATCATCTGTTAAATGGAAGAAATTTGGAACCACCAGGGCTCTTCCTAGAGCTGGCCACCATGGTAGAAGGGCCTTAGTTTTGGAAGTGACCAAGTACCAAGTGGTCACCCTGAGAAAGGTCCAGCATTGCTCTGCGTCTCAGAAGCCACTCCTCAGGAAAAGGCACATGAGAGCCCATCTGGAGTTTGCCAAAAGGCACCTAAAGGACTTTCAGATCATGAGAAAGAAAAAGATTGAACTTTTGGGACTGAATGCCAAGCATCAGCATGCATGTCTGGAGGAAACCAGGCACTGCTCATCACCTAGCCAATACCATTCCTATAGTGAAACATGGTGGTGGCAGCATCATGTTGTGGGGATGTTTTTCTGCAGGAGATGGGTCAGGGTTGAGGGAAACATGAGACATACCTGCTGATAACCTGCTCCAGAGCACTCTGGTCCTCAGTATGTTTTCTTTTGAATTCATTTGCAAAGATTTCAAACTTTTCTGTATTTTTTGTGTTTTCTGTATTCTGCGTAGAATTTTGAGGGGAGAAATGAATTGAATCCATTGTGAAATAAGGCTTTAACTTAACAAATGTGAATAGAAAATGTGGAAAAAGTGAAGCGCTGTGAATACTTTCTGGATGCACTGTATAGTAGTATAATTGTGCATGAATTGTATTTGCTAAAGGGGCATAAAATGGTCATAAACAGCTCACAAGCAGCTGGTATGCTTTTTAGAATGATTATTTTTTTCATGTCTTTTGGCCCTTGTACTTTCCCGTCTCTGCTATCGATGGACTAAAGTCTCTGAGCACATTTCCAGCCACTGCCTCTTCCCAGCTAAGCCCTGGCACACACCACAATGCAAGGATTGTCTTGAAGCGTTGATGTGCCAGCAACTTTGATGGGCTTATGTTAGTGATGTGATGACGTTTTCTGCCTCTCTCTCTCTCTTTCTCTCATTCTTTCTGTCTCACAGTTTTTTCTGTTTTCTTTTTTTTTCCCCTTTCCCTCCTCAGCTGAGCGAGGTTTTCCTTACGTCTGCCTCGACATGCTCACGGTCGGAAAAGGGCGTTTGATGTTTGTCGTCACTTGCTTGCGCCCCACGTCTGGGCATCTTTCAGCATCACCCTGCGGGCCACCTTGTTACACTCCTTAACAACTTGTTTTCTCTTAGTGTTTTTCTTCCACTCTTCCGCTGTTGACAGTTTCTGGTTGCGGAGCCACTCTAAAGGAACACGCGTCACCTCGCTGACTTTGTCTTGGCTTGAGAACCCAAAACAATTGTGGGGACAAACTGCAATCTGCCTACAGACATTATTCATTGATTCCATCTGCGTAACCTGCTGTAGGAGATTTCATACTCGTGATAACATATTTTGATATCAAGCATAGCAAATTTCCAAGAAAAATAAATAAATAAAAGCAACACATGAGAAATTCTGCTCTTTTCTCAGGCCTGTCCAGTTTGAAAATACACAATCTGAGAACTGAAAGGAAAACAGTGGACGGAGTTCTATAATTTGCTGCTGAAAATGGGAGGAGGGCGGATATGACCAGTGTCATTACAGCTGTCAGCTCCTCTTTTGTTTATGTTCCCAGAGAGAGGGAGCCTGGTTAGCCTGGCATATGCGGATGCAGAAATAGCCTGTCAGTAAGTGTGAGCACGGGTACCTAATTGGAGATGTACTCCACTGTTGTACAAGAATAGCCAGGCATTAAGAGTTAGTGCCATCAGCAGGAATCCCTTTAATTCTCCCTGGCAGTGCTGCTAACTCCCACTTCTGGGTTATTCTTTAAAAAGAAGCGGGCTTCAAAAAGGACTGGGTTTTGGCCTTGTCCCCTCCCCTTCCCTTCTCTCTGTCTCTCTCCTCCCACCTTTCTCTCTCTCTTCCCACCACTCCACATTTGCTTCCTTCTTTTTATACATGGGGTACATTATTCCCTTTACTTTATTAACGCTTCATAATTCTTTAAAAGAGTTGGGGGTGTGTTGGGGGGCAGCAGAAAGCAGTCCTCCCTCGAGGTTTATTGTTTAAAGCACTACAGAGCTCTTTCCCAGGATAAGGGCTTCAACTAAGCAGAGAGGAATTCAGGCCAGGGCTCATAAAAGAAGTATTTGTGTACCAGAAAGATTTTCACTTTTTCTTTCCAAATCTTTGTCATTAATGACTTTAGCAAAAGTGTATGGCGAGGCAATGTCGGGGCTTCAAAGGAGCCCACTAATTATTTATCCAGGATATCCCCTGCTCTAGAATTAGAGGCCGGGTCACTATTGGCTTTCATGCTTCTGTCTCACTCCCTCTTTTTTCCTGGTGCTGTAAAAAATCATTTCAACAGAATGGTTTCACTGGGACACCCTCTAATCCCTTGTGTGTGAGAGAGTAAGAATGAGTGTGTGTGTGTGTGTGTGTGTGTGTGTGTGTGTGTGTGTGTGTGTACGCGTGCCTGTGTGTACTCCTAGGCCGTGTTTACTCATACAGGATTGTGTGTCGAGCTTGCAAGAAGTTCTTTTCTCTCCCGGCTTGTACTCTGCCCATTATATCACAGTCTTGAAGAAAGGACAGTTGTCACTGGTCACCCTCACATTTGCCGCCATCCAGAGGGATCTTATCTCCCTCCTCGGGTTTAAATGCTCAGCAAAACATAAGACTTCACCCTTTCTCCTCTTCTTGGCAGGCCCAAAGCCTTGGTGCCCAGTCCTGACCCTGGAGTATGAGTACTCTACAGAGTTTAGCTTCAACTCCAGCCCAGGTTGAGAATGAGAATGCAGAACATCTGAATATGAAAGCCCTGCATGTTGGATCTGAGCTCTTCAGTGTGGTAGATGTAGGACCTGAAAACTTTGGTCCACACCTAATGTCGACTCCTCCCCTGCATCGGACTCCATAGGGTTAATGGGGATGCCTGTGCATTCTCTCCTCTTTGACATGCCCTCTTCACTTGACTCTTAAACTTGTTCTCTCTTGTGTTATGACTTGCCCACACCTACATTTTCACAACATGTTAGTGGTTGCCTGAGGGCACCATAAAAAAGGCAGAAAAGGTACCTATGACTTTAAGAACATGCTTCTCAGGTAATTTGGCTAATTTCAGGTGCTCTCTCTCTCTCTTTCTCTTTCTCTCTCTCAGCAGTGTTTTACCAGGTGTGGGCCTGGGTCATACCTGAGGTATTTGTTTTTCAGATTAGCTGAAAAGGGGTGGGGATTAAAGGCATGCTTTCCCAGGCCCTGTTTAGCCTGCCTGACCCTGATCCCTGGGACCCAGAAAGTTCTGGGCCTCCCTGAATCGGTGACTGTTGCTTTTTGGCACAACTGGAGATAAATTTTGTTGTTGCACAGGTTCAGAAAGATTCCATTTCCATTTTTCTAAAGATGGTCTCAAAGTGGAGATGGTTTTGGAAGCAGAAAGTAGGAACACGGTATATTGTGGAATATTTACTCACCCCAGCTTGCACTGGACTAATATGTCCTTTTATTTGTTTGGCTTCTTTTATAGAGGCACCAGAATCTTTACTGACCCGGGAGTGCCTAGCCTGTAGAAATGACAGACATGGCACATTTGGGTGGTGATAATTACATTACCCCACCTCATGTAAAACACGTGTTCCAGACTGATACTAGCTGGTCTATACGAGGTATATTTAAGCATGTGAATGTGTATATCAGTCCACAACTCACTCTTACTCAGCACTTACTGGCTGTGGTCATCTGTGTACTGACAGCGAGGTATCCTAATGCAGTCAAACACAGGTAACTTTCTGTGGAGGTGACGAATATCAGTGCATCCTGAATGGAGCATTAATCTTTATAGAGTCAGATCATGCTGGCATGCATATACACTGATCAGCCATAATGTTAAAACCACTGACAAGTGAAGTGAATAACATTGATTATCTGAAACCTGTCAAGGAGTGGGATCTGTGTATTAGTCAGCAAGTGAACAGTCTGTTCTCGATGTTGAAGTGTTGAAGCAGGAAAAATGGATAAGTGTAAGAATGTAAGACACGTTGACAAGTGGGTTGGAACATCAGGCAATGCTGGTGGGATGTTCCCGGTATGTAGTGGTCAGTACTTACCAAAAGTGCTCTAAGTAAGGAGACACGGTCATCCGGCCCAAGGCTCACTGATGCTCGTGGAGTTCCCACTACTTATAGGAGTTGTAGGATCTGCTGATAACTTCTGGTCTTGGTGCCAGACTTGGTGTCTTGTGGAGTTTGTGCCTCTAATGGTCAGAGGTGTTTTGCTGGCACAAGGTGGTTTTGCACAATATTAGACAAATAAAACCAACTAGCCTTTTATACAGTCTGGTTCCGTCCAGATTCTTAGATGGACTGAGAAATGAGCCTATTACGTAAAAGTAAACATCAGAGATGTTTACAGCAGGTACAGAAGAAACAAATGTGCCTAGGGGACGGGCCTGTGGCATCAAGTACGGGGCACGGCTGAAGTCCCTCTCCACACAGAACCCTGGCGATTATGATAATAAACAGTTTTATCATCGGCCTGGCAATCAATAATGCGGCTTCTTAAGGTTTAATATTTCAATGGTATTGATCATCTTAACAACCGTGTTTGCGGTCGACTTGCCTTAACTGCAGGCTAGCGAGAGAGAGAGAGTGAGAGAGAGAGAGAGAGAGAGAGAGAGTGTTGCATGAGTGAGTGAGGCGAGGTTAGTGGGGGTGTAAGAAGTGATTGAGTTGAGGAGAAAGAGGGAGGTAGAGGGTAGATTGGCTGCGTTAGCAGGGCTAAACTTTTATTGCAGATGAAACCTGATATTTCATCTAATAACTCTCCCTCACTGTCATGAGGGATGGAGATTATACGAAGATATGAAGAACAGAAACTGTGCTCTGTCTTTCTTTAATTGTCCATTGTTTCTCGTTGTTTACAAGTCAGCAGAGGCCCTTTTCCCTCTCTGACCTGTTCTACCTTGGCTCCTTTTCGCATTGCGTTGCAAACAGAACGGGAAAAATGAACACATATCTGGCAAAAATCCCTTTAGTCTGCATATTTCACTTCTATCTCTCTCCCTCTCCCCCTTTCTCACTTGCTCTCTCTGGAGAGTGGGGAGGGCTGCTTCCTTGAGCTATTTATAGAGGAGATTTGATAATTAATGAAAATGAGAGCCTTCGGGTCTGACTGGTAGAGCACACATACACACCACTACCCTTAACCTTTCAGCAAAGGTGTCGGCTGGGCTACTCGGCTGTGCTGTTTTGAGGTGCACCTGTTTAGGACTATCTGTGCTTCGCCTGGCAAACCTTACAAAGCCAACACTCTTCATCTGTGACTGCCGATGAATGTATTTGTTGAGCAATCCACTCTCATTTCAGAACATGCAAAGAATGATCTTGCAGAGAAGAGTAAAGAAGTCCAACTGCATCCTCGTCTGGTACCCAGACCTAGATAGGCATGTGCCTCTCAAATGCACACACGTATACACACATACTCATGCTCTCCTGCAGTCTCCCCGCTGTGCTCTGGCACCTGCTGTGTGCACTCTACGAGTCTGCTAGCCTGGGGGCGAATGGAGGGGTTTTAGTAATGCGAGCATGATCACCCATCTCTGATTATACATCGATACCTTTATCCAAGTCCTAATTTATGCATTTACAAAACACAAAGCTTTGTCTAGCCAAACCACCAGGGACAGTGGAGGGGAATAACAGTATGTGTTGGGGGGGGATGTTAGCTGGCGTAACAAGAAGTTATTTTTGCCCTTCTAGAAACTGTGCCTTCTCCTTTTTCATTTTTAATCTGACACTTTTTTTTGCAGAAACATTTGTTTTCCTCCACATTCACATGACCAAGGTCACCCCGGGTTGGTGCACGCACAGTAAAACAAAGAGCAGGGGGGGGGATGGAGCCCTTTTTTTATGTACATGTAATTTTAACAGGGTGGAAAAGTGGCTTTTGGGCAAATGGAATCGCTTAGTAAAAACAACAGTGAGCTGTGAATCTCTAATAGAATGCATTTTTAATGGGCGGATGCAGCCGTGTTGAGTGCAGTATTAGTTCTGTGGACTGCGAGCTGAGCTGATACGAAGCCCCGCGCTTCATTTGTACTCCCAACCTTGCTCCTCCGTTGGCCCCCCATGCTGCTTGCTAATTGGCAGGAGACCAGGAGCTTCCTGCTGTGCGTTCGCCCCTTTCCCAGCGCCTTACCACCCTGCGTTCTCGCTCTCTTTCTCTCTGCCAGCTCTCCCTCTTCAGAACTGAGTAATTAACCCACAGCTAATTAACTACTTCTAATTACACCGAGGAGGCTGTTTCTATCGCACTCTCCAAAAGTGAGGAGACACTCTGCCTCCACGTGTGAATTCCCCCTCGGCTGCCTTTGAACCTACCCGCTACCCCTTTTCGGAGCTTGGATAAGCTCCATCTCCCGTTAGGAAGGAGCTAATGCAGCGTCAAAAGCTTCACGCTGCTGTGAAAGCATTTTCATGCTCTCCCCCAGTCTCGCCCTGCCCTCTGCTTTGTTTTGCTACATTGATTATATTTACGGGTCTTGTGATATTACCCGTGAGTGCAAGAATCACCAAGATTCCGTTTCATGTCCTAAAAGAGAGAAAAAGCTATTGATACGGGCAAATCAATTCATCTGTTTACAGGCCCAAAAGCAATTAGTAACAGATGAGCTTGCAGATGTTTACGGTTATAGGAAAGTTGCCGAGGAGTAACTCATTTCCACAACAAACAAAATCCATAAAACAGTATCAGAGAAGATGTGGCCTGCTGTGTGCAGAAACAGAGCTTGTGACAGGTGCAGCATGGGAAATGTAGTCCAGCCCTCCTTTACTGTAATGGAACACTGTACATGAGGTTGGTGATGTCACGGCATTGGTTGCAAGCAGCTACATCTACTGCTTACGGCCGTGGTATCTCTCCTCTAATGTACTCCTAGGCACACCACACTGATCCCAGTCTCCCCTGCCCCCTCTCCCGCTCTCCCTCCTGCACCAGCCTCGTCACAGCCGCTGCTATTTCTGTAGCTCAGACTGATAGCTAGAACTGAAGATCATTGATTTTACGGGAAGCCATGTTTACAGCCTGAGTGCCATCGACCTGAGGTGACTTTTTTTCCTCCTGAAGCGGCGGCAGCACTGAAGCGTCCCTGTGTCTACATTAAACACTCAGGAGGAGGAGGAGGAAGAGTTCAGTCTACTCTGTTTACCTCTCATATTAATGAACCTTATATTGAATGGATTTTACTGCTGCGTAAAGCTGCTAGATTGCCACGGTGCAGCTGAATTAGAAAAGTGTTGCCGTGTTCTCTTGCAGCCACTGAAGCGATTATTAATCATTTAACAATTAAGCTATTTTGAGCTCCTTGCTTTAAAAAATGGGTGGATTTAAGATTACATGCGAGACATAGTTGTTAAGGGTGTGCAGGGCTTTAGAGGATTGTGTGTGGTCCTGGGCTGCACAAGCAAGCACTATAGTCCCCCTAAAGGACCATAGTGAGGTCTTAGATATGAAGCTGGATGAGCCATGCTCATTACAGCACCCTGAGTGCAAAGGCCCTGAACGTGATGCGTCAGCATCCGGGTAAGAAGCAGGGATTAGGGCAGGCGAGAAGACTTGTCTAGCATTAGAACGGACTTAAGGTGGAAGCGGGCTCTCTACATATATGTGTGATTAATTGGGCCGAGCTTAGCCAACGAAGCCTTCCTTGCTGCAGCTCGAGGAGTACAATGCTTGCTCCATCAATGAACACGTCCCCAGTGCAGCATCAAAGGCCCTGCCTGCTTTATCAATAGGAGTCCTTCCTTCCCACATCTTCCGGTAACTTGCTTAGCATTTACACCATTGATTTTTCAATAAGCGCCCTAACCCTGCGGTGGCCAGCCTCTGTGATGGCTAGATCTGGCAGGCTCAGGGAGAGGAGGCCCCGCCAAAGATTGCTGCAAGGGAGTGTTGAGGCTTTTCTTTTTTTTTAGGGGGGGGGGGGGGGGTGCTAGGACAAAAGAGTGTGATGCTGGAGCATGCAAGGTGCTAGGGGGTGGGGTGCGGGATCAGGGCTGTTACCCTCTGGGGGTTCCCAGCTGGGGTTGAGCACAAGTTAATTCCCCAGGAGAGAGAGGAGGGTGCCGGGCCTCTAGAGGCTTGGCCCCAGGCAGGTGAATGTGCATGCTTCTAATCAGATGGCTCCTTAGCCTTTAATTCCCATCTCGCTCGGCCGGTAAATCCCATCTAATGAAAGATCCCATAAATAAAAACTTTATCTCATTTTCCATCCTCTCCAAATGACAACCAGACCCCACTCTCTGACAGTGTTCATTAGGAACTGGGCTCTTTTTTCTTGGGCAAAAGCCTTATCTGCTTTGTTAGGCTAGAAGAAGGAGGAGGGAATGCTTCTCTGTTAATGCAAGTGGAGCAGAGAGGCATGCACCTTTTTATGTCTGTGCCTGAGAATTGCTGAGAGTTTGGTCTGTTATGGTGCCCTTTTGAGAAGATGAAACTTGATAGACTTTCAGTGCCTAGACAGTGAAACTGATGATAACCGGAATGGCCACTCTCAAAGACTGGTAGTAGCCTTAAAAATGTCCAGCTTGAACTGAATGTGTTTTGATTGGAAAAATGTTCCTGGCCCTGTGGATTGTCTGAGACATAGCCCGTTTTGATCCTCTAAGATCAAGGCTCATCAAGGATTATCAGAGAGGAAGCCTCCCTGAACACTTCACCATATCCATTAACAGAGCTCAGAAATTCAGACCTTTTCTTCTGCCTGATTATGACTTATTATGAGTTTAAACTTGTGTTGGGTGTATTTTCCAGGTCTGAGGCGTTTGTCCTGTCATTACATTTAGAAGGGAAAAAACATACCTCCTTCTGTTCCTCGGCACTGTACCATCGACAGTGTGACTAATCATAGTGTAAAGGCATCGCAATGTGCACGCTCAGGCATTACTGTAATTCATGGTTTATGATTCTTGGTCGATTGCTACTGTACAGTGAGAGCAGGCAGACTAATATGCATGCACTTCCTTTGCCCAAGAGTGTCTGCATGTCTGTCTGGGCCCTCGTTAGTGCTGGACAAAGATTAAAGCTTCCACTACTTCAAACAGGTGTCGCTGAGGAAGCAGACCTCCAGCGGACAAACAGCATTATATTTGCCCGCCCATCTGCGACTGGCAGACTCCAGACAATCCTATTGCCCATCACTAACCACCCCAGGTTATTGAATTAGACCTTCTCTATTTTAAAGCCCAATCCTGTCTTCTGTAAACGATGCAAGCAGCTGATCCACCTGACCTGGGCCCCACTGGATCAGCATCCGGCTCTGCAGAGAAATCATTTGAAATGTTTGCCACTTCTAATGAAATGCACATTATGGCAGATCCTCCAGTTGGATGTAGCAGACAGACCAGGAGCTGAGTCAGAGAAGAGCCATGCAGGCTGCAGGCACATTACGGACAGGTCCCTGACTGCAGTCTGCCTGAAATCAGTCAATGAGTCAGTTTGTCATAAAGCATTCAGAATATCGGATATTGAGTCATCTCATGCACTAAATGTCCAAATGTTTGTGTTTGTCTGACTCTCTAGACCAGATACGCAAACATGAACCTAATGGCACCATACCTAATACCAGGTGTGAGTTAGGGTGGTAAAAAAAATCAGCATTGAGATTGCTCTGAACTCTCATCACTGAATGCAATCAGATCCTCACAGCAATGCTTCAGAATCTAATAGAAGACATAGTTACTCCAATAGAAGCACGACAAACCCTTCACAATGAATGAACAATGAACAGGTGTCCAAATACTTTTGTCAATATTACCTGTTTACTCTTCCCCTGTTTACTTTCAGCTGGAGATGCTGTTTATTGCAGCCACAATAGTGGCATTTGTGCTATTTTTATTCAATTAGAAAATATATGCATACTTGATTTAATTGCAAAATTTAATATATGGAAATGTATGCAAAATGTCTGGATAAAAAAACACTGTAATTAGCGTTTATTTGGGGGAAAAACAAAGACGGAATATGCTAGAAATCATCGTCGGTGTATGAGGTCGGTGTATATGCAGTGTGACTTTTGCGGTGGGGGTTGAAGGGTACTGGTGGATGGAGGGGTGGGGTATATTTTCATCAGACATTCATGAAGAGGGAGTCAGACATTATCAATCTCCCCAGCTAAGCCCTCTCCTGTTAATATCATTGGGGGTTGGGGGGCTGCAGACACAGTGTCTGATCAGCACTGAAATTTGCATCCCTAAGTAAATAAGTAAATAAATCAAGTGCAGGCAGTGAATGTGCTAATCAGGCAGGACATGGCGGTTAGTGAGCTGCCGGGAAAGTTTGCTCATGTAATATTCAGCATGGGAGGGTGAAAGGGCAGGCCAGAGTTATTGGTTTCAGCCCGGTCGCCCCTTTAATCAATGCTGCCTGCATCCCTTTAATAAAATTATTAGCTCAGCAGTATCTCTCGCTATCATTTTATCTTTTCAGCTTGCTCTAAATTGTGGCCTGTGCAGGGGCCTCTCCGGTGCTCGGGGCAGCTCTAACCCCTGAAAGCGCCGCTCCCATTTGTTATGGGAGAGGTGGAGGATTGCTGGAGTGTTTGAAACCAGACTGAGCGTGGAGCTTATTGCATGCCAGATCTAAACACAGCTGCATTTAGAGTTCCAACCCAGCTGGTGTATTTTAGCTCTCAGATTTATTGCCACCACCCCCCCCCCCTTCATTTTTTCATCTCTCTGTATGTTGTGTATACAGACTGGCATACAAATAATTACTGGAAAAGGCATATACCGTCCATGTGAGTGGATCTGACAAGGTCGTTCTTTCTCACTGTGCATTTTTGCATGTGCGCTTTCTGTGATGTGGAGGTCCTAAAACAGGCGGGCTGATATATTCAGCAACCTTCAGCTCACTCTCTCTGGGTGTGGGAGATGGATCATGTGCTGATGGCTGGTTTCACTGTGTCTAATTAGCAGCACAATGGAGCTTCTTTATCCATTAAGTTATTCTGTTACTGTTTCTCAGACTGCACGTTAATTAAAAACGGATGTATGCGGGAATTCGGAACATAGCTGGCTCAGAGTGTTGTTTGGAAGGTGAAGATAAAAGATGGTAACTCGCTGATATGACAGGAAGAGCCATCTGAGCTGGCTTATTAATGCATGTTTGAGGTATTGTGTTTAAGTACCTAATCTAACCTAATGAGCACTCTGTCATTTTCCACCATTAGATCTTGCACTTTTGTCTCTCATCTAATGCACTATACATCAAGCCTGTTCGCAGCTCTCTATACATGGCTTTTTCAGTTTATGGAGACTCTTTGTACCTCTCGCTGAATGTTTAGCATTAGAAGGCTTTTGAATAGAAACAATGTTATGAAAGCATGAAAGGAACCTTGTCTTTTGTGCTGCGTCTTTAATAGTATTGAAATTTCTCTGGCGATCAGCACGTCTCTAACCTTATCCATGTCCTTTTTTCCTCTTTCTGCTTCTCAGGCCTGGATGCGATGAACGCCTCATGTAGGCATCAGCATGGAAAGCTGTGAGTCTCCCGTGGTTTCTGGGACAGACGATGGGCTCAGCTCCTCCACCACCCCCCAGCAGCAGCAGCAGCACCCTCCTCAGCCCTGGAACGATCACCCTAGTGCACAGGTCACTCCCTGCAACCAGCCCACTTCCCTGGAGCCCTTGTCTCTCTCTGTACCCTACTCAGCCCAGCTCCAGAACCTCAGCACACCTCGAGAGGCTGTGAGAGAGCAGCAGCAGCAGAAACAGCAGCAGCAGCAAACACGGACCCCACCCAAGGCTCCCAACGACAGCTCTGCCAGCAGCCACCTGCCCACCAGGAGAGAGGGATTGGAAGAAGAGGAGCAGGAGGCAGTGAGCTGTGGAGAGGACGACGAAGATTTGGATGACTTGGATGAGATGGAGATTGACAGCTGTTTCCCATCTCTGCAGCCCTTCCCAGGTATGCCCATGGCTACAGTTGGAGGTGGCATGCCCACTCTCCTGCGGCAGCAGCCCGCTCGGCGGAGGGATGCCACGGAGAGTGCAAGTGAAGAAGGAGAAGAGGAGGAGGAGGAGGAGGAAGAGAGTAGTGACGTGGAGAACCTAGCTGGGGAGATAGTCTACCAGCCTGATGGCTCGGCCTACATTGTGGAAAGCCTCAGCCAACTGATCCAAAGTGATGGGGGCATGACCTCTGGCCTGCTTCCATCAAATTCTCTCCCCAGCGGGGGTAAGCCAGGAGAACCTTCCGGCACCTCCTCATCGGTTTACCCTCAGATCATCAACACTTTCCACATAGCCTCATCCTTTGGGAAGTGGTTCGGCCCCTCAGACCAAGGTTTCCCCAATACCTCATCCCCGGCAGGCCTCAGTCCTGTCCTGCACAGTTTCCGCGTCTTTGATGTGCGGCACAAAAGCAACAAGGATTACCTAAACAGTGACGGGTCTGCCAAGAAGTCTTGTGTATCCAAAGATGTTCCCAACAACGTGGATTTCTCCAAATTTGATGGGCTAGCCCTTTATGGTAAAGGCAAGCCCATCCTCATGTGTTTTCTCTGCAAACTGTCTTTTGGTTATGCTCGTTCCTTTGTCACTCATGCCGTCCATGACCATCGCATGACCCTGTGTGAGGACGAACGTCGGCTTTTGGGCCACAAGCACGCGTCGGCCATCATCCAGGGCATTGGCAAGGACAAAGAGCCTCTCATTAGCTTCCTAGAACCAAAAAACAGGAGCTCTCCCCCACCACCCACCTTAGTGCCCATGAACTCAGGCCAGAGCTTCTATGGCACATTCAGTGGAGTCCATTTAGAAGGGGGGAGCAGTAGTGGAGGAAGTGAAGGCCTCCTCAACAAAGACTCTGATTCGGGTCTCCAGCAGCAAGCCCTCTTCGCCCTGGGAGGCCTTGGAAGTCCAAAACCATCCTCTCTTACCTCAACCCCAGGCCCTGCCAAAGACTCCAGCACCCTGTCCAAGGCACAGGGAGGGAGAACAGAGGGGCCTGCAGGGAAAGAGGGGACTCATAGAGGGGAGGGTGGGGATATGGAGGCCCGTGAAAGCAAGGCTCTCCTTCATGGTGAGGAGATGGCCTCAGAGGAAGAGGAGGAACTTCTTTTAGAAGAAGAGGAGGACGATGTGGAGGATGAAGGCACTGTGGTGGCCTGTGGTGGCAGTAGTAGTAGCAGCAGCGGACAAGTGGGTGAACCGGCTGTCTCAAACCAAAGCATTTCCAAATCTCCTTTATTAATGCCTAGTAGCGCTCTCCAGCCTTCTGCCTGTCCTTCTGCAGCCAGCCCCACGCTAAACAGCAAAGCCCCGACTTCCATGTCCTCTTCCTCCATCAGGGGGTCAGAAGAGGGGATGGCTGCAGATGGTGGGGGGAGGACATCGGAGCTCCCTCTGAGCTTTAACTGCCAGGGGCCCACTGTCCCCATGGCGATGGCGGCAGCCGCCAGCAGAGGGGGTGAGGAGGACGGGGCAGGGACTTCCTCCCCTCTTGCCTCCAATGCCGCCGCTGACGAAAGTGCCAATCGAGATAGTGCCACAGCTCCTGAACCAAATGAATGCCCGGCAGAGGGGGACGAGGACAACGGTACCCTCCTGCACCACCACCACCTCCACCATCATCACCACCACCCACACCCTTCTCCTCACTCCCACCCCCACTCCCACCACACAGGGTCCTGCGACTTGACAGGGGTGGGTGAGTGCACACAGAACCATGGTGCCGGGGGCAGTGGAGGCAGTGGGGTTGAGTGCCCCAAGTGCGACACCGTCCTAGGATCATCACGTTCTCTGGGTGGCCACATGACCATGATGCACTCACGAAATTCATGTAAGACACTAAAGTGTCCCAAGTGCAACTGGCACTACAAGTACCAGCAGACCCTGGAGGCTCACATGAAGGAGAAACACCCGGACTCTGGGAGCTCCTGTGTGTACTGCAGTAGTGGGCAGTCCCACCCGCGCCTGGCCCGTGGTGAGAGCTACACATGCGGCTATAAGCCCTTCCGCTGTGAGGTCTGCAACTACTCCACTACCACCAAGGGCAACCTGAGCATCCACATGCAGTCAGACAAACACCTCAACAACATGCAAACATTGCAAAACGGAGGATCCATCCCCACAGCCAGCGAGCAGGTGTTTGGGCATGCACCTGGCAGCGTGGTGGCAGTACCGTCGGCCACTCAGGCTAGCAGTCACCACCCCAGCCACCACCACCATCCAGCCCAGTCCTCCACCCACATGGCTGGGCCCTGTGGTGCCCCCTCCCCGACTAAGCCCAAGAGTAAGCCCACTTGGCGCTGCGAGGTGTGTGACTATGAGACCAACGTGGCCCGCAACCTGCGCATTCACATGACCAGTGAGAAACACATGCACAACATGATGCTTCTTCAGCAAAATGTAACGCAGATGCAACATGGCCGTCTGGGACTGGGTGCTATGCCCTCACCATCTGAAGCAGAGCTTTACCAGTACTACCTGACTCAGAACATGAGTCTCCCACCCGGCCTAAAGCTTGATCCTTCTGGATCTGATGCCCAGTTCCTGCTTGGAGGATTCCACCTGGACCCCAATATGGCTGCCCTGGCTCCAGCACTAGGTGAGTTGACTTAGATCATTTGAAATGGAAAACCTTAGTATAGGAGGTCAGGTTGTACTGTAGTCTACACCAGCCTCATTTAATGTGTCTATATTTTCCCCTGTAAGCAGCTGCAGAAATTGTGAGAGAGAAGCATGAGGCTTGACTGAAATGTACTTGAATAGCTGTGCATGATGGTACACAGTGAGATAAGGACCACTCGACCAAAATAAAATAAATTATCTTAGTAGGCATATTTCTCATCTCTGAAAAGCCCAGTGCCTTGAAAAGGAGAGGCATGCTGTGCATTGCTTTTACAAGGTCTTTTTCATACCACACAGTTTCATGCAGATGACATGCAACTGAGTTGGTGTGGAGTATGATGCAAGAATAGAAGGAAACCCTTTTCTAGGTTCCTTTCCTGACAGAACAAGATGTTACCACAGTTGAGTGGCAGAGAACGGCCTCTAACGCCCAGCACTTGAGAAGCCGTGGCTCCAGTCAGGAGCTTTTGTGTAGGTTTGTGTGAAGGTTGACATGCTTAAACAAAGGCTGGTAAAAGGTTGTGCATCCATTAGCTTGATGAGAGAGGGTTTTTTTTTTTCAGGGTTTGAGTATGAGTATGGGAGTGGATACTGTATCTTCATGAGCCCTCAGCTCCCACACAAGCACGCACACACAAAGCGAGAACGAAAGGGGAAAAAAGACAAGCACACACATCTCCCTAACACTTGAGCCTCCACTGTGTCTCAATCTATCTGGGTCATTTTGTCTGGGAAATTCCCCCTTGTTGTCCCCTCCATGTACGCACAATAAAAAGTGCATGAATCGGAGTGCTTTGAGCAGCTTTGTACTCTAGACTCCCTCCACACATCAGCGTTTTCGGGTCATTGTTCTACAACTGCTACTGCACTCACCAAAGCAAAGTTGTCTTATTTTTCCCCAAACTTTGTAATTGCTGGTATAAAATTTTATCTTGGCCAAAAAAAGGATGATAAAAGAGCCTGGGGAGCAGCAACAGAACACATTCTTCCCATCTCCCTTCTTGCCTTTTTTCATGCAAGGGAATGTCAATTGTTTCTGTTTAAATTTGACAGTAGCTTTTCACACTAAAAGTAGACAATCAGATCAAATAAAGGAGCCCAGGAGTGGTCAACTAACAAAGATCACACCAAGAGTAAGATGTGTAATAGTCTGTGAGGTCACAAAGGAACTCAAAGGAACTTCTAAGCAACTAAAGGACTTTCTTACATTGGCTAATGTTAACGTTTCGGAGCCCACCGTCAGGAGAACACTGAACAACTTTGAAGAACTTGTCATTTAAACAAAATTTAAATGAGACGCATTATGTTTCAAGAAAGGAAAACACTGTGTTTCAGTAGAAAAGCTTTATCTCATGGGTAAAACATGGTGGTGGTAGCAACACTGTTTAAGTCTGCTTTGCTGCATCTGGGCCAGAACCATGGAACAATGAGTTCTGAATTATGCAGAATGATTCTAAAGGAATATGACATCGGCCTGTGAGCTGTACCTCCAGAAAACATGGATCGTGAAAATAGTATTCAGGAATAGTTTTTCCTCCGAAAGCTAAAAGAGAGGCTGTGCACCTTTAATCACTGCATTACATACAGTTTAGTGTAGTTTAGTGCTTTTTAACAAACTTATCAGCACGTTGTTCTGCCAGCTCATGAAAAACCATCTAATACAACTATCATCTTGGAAGCTTGTTGTACAAACCCATTTCCCAAAAGCTCTGCTAGATGTGTTTAACCCGGCACTTAATTACTGGCAAATGAAACTGAAGCAGAAGCAGAGCCCCCTTGCTTGGTTTGGCCTGAAAAGCTTATACAATCCAAGGCAATTGCAGTCAAAATATTGTGCAGATTCATAATCGCACAGCCTCAATATGAACCGCATGTCGAATTTACTGCCTGATGGATGAGATGCTTAGCCAATGGAAAGGAAATGGCTGTGTTTGTTACTTTGAAAGCTGCAACAGAAAGAAAGATCAAGAATTGGCAGGGAGAAAGCAGATGAGCGAAAAAGTGGGAAGGACCCAGAAAGGTTGAGATAGGTAATAGATGCAACAGAGGCAAATAAGAGAGAAAGTTCCCTTCTTCCCTGAGCAGTGGATCTGTGAATGATTTCAGGGGGCTTCACAGAGGTCTCACTTTCCCTGCTATAAAAGTACAGGTAATGGAGGAAAGTCGGAGAAAGGCTGCATTCTTCTGCAATAAATAAAAAAAAAGAGGCTGCTGGAATTAATTTAGTGTAAAGCCATGCGGGGCCAGCCAGTGTGCTCAGTCTGGGCAGTGATAGATTAAAGATCCGTGAGTAAAGGCAAAAACTCCTGCTCCTCTTCCCTTGCTGTTCTTCATCGTGTTTCTTATCCTGTTGTCGAACCCTTTGGAGTTTGTTTTATTTATTTTCCTCTGTATCACCCAGAGGGTATTCTGTATGATCTGTGTAGCATTACATGGTAAGAATGCTTGAATAGAGGGGAGGAAGGCTGAACGATTATATCGCGATTCAACGAACAACGAGGCTGGAGTTGATTTACAGAATCGTAGGCTTGGGATCCCTTTAGTTCTCCTGTAATGATAGAGTAACTTTTCCGTTTGCTCTGCAGCTCGGCCTGTGGAGTTGATTTAGTGACGTACTGTGAAAGTGCCATTACTCTACAAGTCAGACACCAGGGCCTGCTTGCTGCCAGAGTGACTGGGCTCTTTGGCCTTCTTTCTGTTGAATCCTCACAGACATTAGGAAAGCATGATCTAGGGTTAATAAAATTACATATCCAAATATACACTCGCAACTTGTCACCTGAAGGGCTTCTCAGCCAACATGCACATGTGGGGTTCACATGGGCAGAGTGTAGGCAAGGTGTGTTCCAAGTGGGTATGGGTTTTAACTGGGATACAATCCCAGTACAAACCCAATTGGGCTTTCCATAGAGGTAGTCCTATGAAGGCCCTATGTGCAGTGTACAAACAAGATAGGGCCCATGTCTGGTCCTATCAGAGACCCTGGTAGGCATCCATATGTGGGGTCAACATGAAACCCATAGACAAAATATCCTGGTTTCAAACCCACATGGGCTTGGTCACAACAGCAGTGCAACCCAGAATACATACAGGTCACAAAACCATACATTCAAAGTGAGAAATCACTGAAATATAAATGTCTTATCTGTAGAAATGCAGCAAAAGAAAACAGAGAAACCTGACATTTCTTGTGTCCTGTGTCCTTCAGTAGGTGGAGACATCCCCATGGACATGCGTATTGGTGGAGGGCAGCTGGTATCCGAGGAGCTCATGACCCTGGGGGAGAGCCTGTCGCAGACCAGTGACCCTTCGCTCAAGCTCTTCCAGTGTGCCGTGTGCAACCGCTTCACCACTGACAACTTGGACATGCTGGGCCTGCACATGGGTGCTGAGCGCACGCTGCCCGAGGACGAGTGGAAGGCGGTGGTGGGTGACTCTCACCAGTGCAAGCTTTGCCGCTACACCACACAGCTGAAGGCCAACTTTCAGCTGCACTGCAAGACCGACAAGCATGTGCAGAAGTACCAGCTGGTGGCCCACATCAAGGAGGGTGGGAAGGGCAACGAGTGGCGCCTTAAGTGCGTGGCCATCGGCAACCCCGTGCACCTGAAGTGCAATGCATGCGACTACTACACTAACAGCCTGGAGAAGCTGCGCATGCATACGGTCAACTCGCGGCATGAGGCCAGCCTCAAGCTCTACAAGGTTAGTGATGTTTTTGGGATGGATGGTTACATCCAGTCAGTCTCAGGCTTGCTAATAGTTCTTACAGCTTTCTGTATTCCTGATTCAGCCTCAGAGTTGTTCCGATGCTGAAGATTTTGCATTGTAGCCCTTTCAAAAAAATAATAACTTCATGTATATTATTATTATATTATTATATTATTTTAAGAATTAAAACAATTTGCCCTCCATTAAGGTACTATTTTGAAACTAGAAACAAGGTTTTGTTACAACAGCATCATTTTTATCATGATGAATATCTTATATTTCATAGTAGTTGGCAATATCCAGCTGAAGTGAATCTGCTCCTGGGTTATTCCCTCCTACTGTAGGGATGAGCCTGAGTTAGTTTAGGAAGCCTACTGTTGAGACAGTGGAGACAGAAGAGGCAGGAGCAGTTAGAGGCAAGAAGGACATGGCAGGTCAGCAGAGTGGGAAGGAGGGTGGAGGGTGAAATGGCTGGAAGAGAGGATGAAGAAGTGTGAAGTGAGAGAGAGGAGAGAGGTTTGGTCCTAATACTCCTCGGAGCGGTAAAGGCAGAATCGTTCTCGACAGCCGTATTGATTTTCGTCGGACTTGGAGCTTCACCTTCTCCTCTAATCATTCCATAATAGCCAATGGATGAACACTCTCTGAACAAATGGCTATAAATCTAACAGGCCTGAATCCACTTAGGCACCTATCCTGTGTGTCTACAGCCCAGGCTCACTCCATGGTTAACCCAAACTGGCATTGCAGTACATGGCGTACATGGGAACTCCTCTCCTTTACTCTCTCTCTCTCGCTCTCTCTCTCTCTCTCTCACTCTCTCACTCACTCACTCACTCACTCACTCACTCTCACTGTATCTCTTCTCATCTCTTCCCCTGCCTCATTCTCCCACACATAAACACACCCTCATTGACTCCCAGAGTTTGCACACATACAGGCTCTCATATATTTACACATGCGCGTTCTCAGACGGTCCCTCCGCCCGACAGATCACTGTGCACTCTGCCCCCTCTCCCTGCTTTCTTGGCCTTTATTTACACAAAGACTCCACTCCATTTTCAAGTGTTATGCTCTTGGAAAGTTAATGGGGAAAAACAAACAATATATATTACTGGGTTTTATTCAAGGAAAGTTTACAAGAAAAGAGTGTAACTCTTGTTCCTCTGCATTGCTGCGCCAGGACTGTTTTTGGCAAAGGACTTTGTAAAGGACTGAAAAGGACTGGCAGTCTTTTTACAGTGCGCTTTAATCACATTAGAAAGCTGCGGTAAAACAGAACAATTTAGAATAACATCCAGCACTTTTGTCAGAGAGCTGTGGGCCTCGCTGTTTTATGAATGGGTTCCTTCCAGTCCGCTGATGGCTTTATTGCAGGCTTCCTGTCTACAAGCTCTTTACACCCCAAGAGCGTCCAGCGCTCTAACGGAGAGAAATCGTTTCTCAACACTCCATTAAAGAGGAAGGTGTGAGATGGAGCTCCCAGGTCGACCATAATCCTAGCCCTGGGGGGTGGGATGGGGTGGAGTAATGGTCATCAGCAGTGCTGAGAAAGTGGACACATTGACGGTCAGGGGCAGAGCTTGCTTCCAGCCTCCTCAAGGCGTGCAGGAGAAGCTCTCCAATTGACTCTCCCCTGTTCAAGCTTGGACACGCAGCCAGGATATTTACAAATACCACAACAACTCAAATATGTAGCACGAGCCATATGACTGGCCTGTGGAGGCAGAGAGACAGAGACTTGTGTAGCTCCGGGCATGCTTTTTCATTCTGGAGAACCAGGTTAAGATTACCTTAAACATCTGGCTATGTAAATTATCATTCCGTTTCAGTTGGAATGTTTGGAATTGTTATTAATCTTGAAAAGTTGCTCAAGGGCTGCTGCCGCTCCATTTCAAGATTATTTTAGAGACATGGTCACATCTCTCTCTTCCTCTCTATTCGTCTCCTTATGAGTTGCATGGAAGCAACCGAGATGAGCTGAGCCTGTCTCACGTTAAATGCCTGATGTTCTAAGGGGGCTTAGAGATGTTCGACACATCGAAGCGTGCTCGTTTTTAAGCTGTAAGCTGCTTAAAATGGTTCCTCAGGCCTCAAAGCCCTGCAGATCTGAAGAGCGAATGAGGCAGCCGTGGCTGACCTGAGCACAGCTAACCCTGTGAGCGGCTAGCTTCCATCAGCTCTGCCAGCCCACCCGCAAACGAAGACGTTTGCAAGTTGACAAGAGTTATTACCACGTCTCGTGACCTACAAATGTGATTAGTAGACGATAAGTACGTGGTGGTGCTGAGGCCGCACGGTAGCAATGGCTTCCCTCTCCGCAGTGTCACAGGCATGATGTCGCTTTGGATTTATGGCTCCGGTTGAGCGGCTGACAGGCCAGGCAGCCTGCAGCTGGGCTGGGCTCAGCCTACGAGACGAGAAAGAGAAAGTCTTTATGCCTCACGAGGCGAAATCTGATGCAAAAAATGCAACATTTTTGGACCTCGCTATGGGGAGAAAATAAATCATCAAGTCAGCATAAACAGGGCTGTAAGATGTGGGAGATCCTTGGGACACTTCACCCAAATCAAACTGGTTTGCATTAAACAGGCCCTTTGTGTGCACGGCTCCGTATAAATTGGAGCCTGTAATTACTGGAATTAAAAAGAAAGGTTTAAACTGAGGGCTAAGCTGGATGGGATAATTTGAGAGTCTGTGGTATGCGGCCCATATTAGGACTTTCTAAAAATACGCCTCCCCCCACCACTATGCATATTGGAATGTTCCGAAAGCCCATGGAAAGCTTGGGCGAGTTGTTCTGACCGCACGGACCACCGCAGAGCCTGGTCCAGGGATGAGATCAAGTCACTTGAGTTTCAGATACACCTCTCTAGCTGGTTTCTCTCTTTCTCTCCCCTCACCAGTGAACTTTCACCTTCCCTTGCTCCCTGCGAGTTCCCGCTCGTCAGCCGCTTTGTAGTGGTGAGGATGATGTCATGATGGTCACCCATAAGCACTTGCAGATGGGCCACGAAACAATATACAGGTCATCTTAAAGTTTAGTCTGTAAATGTTTCACCCTTTCCAGAGTCCAGAGTGTCTGAGATTCATAAATAGAAAATAGCACTAAGACTGATTTTTTGATCCCTGTGTAAAATTGAGGCTGTTGTATTTTTTATATTTTGCGTGTTTCCAAGGTAACATTTTTCTGACTGATATAGTAGGCCACCAGAATTTAAACCCATAAACTGGTAAATGTGCATTTATGGATTTAGGTTATTGTTTTTTAAGACACATAAGCTGCAGACCTGTCAGTAAGTTGAACAAACTGCATACCTGTTTAGCGACGCTCCCTGCACTTCAAAAAAGGAATCATTAGATTAGCAGGTCAGTAGAATAATTTTTTGTTTTCTCTCAGCTTGGTAGTAACAATTAACCCACCCACTCACTAGGCCATCCGCAGTCACTTGCAGTCATCAAACCTGCATGTGCCCCCTGGCATTCACGTGAAGTCAGCCATCGTCTCTTGTAGAACTGCCTCCGTTGCAGCATCAGTGAACAGCTGATGATCAGATAGGGCAATGGTTCTCTCTTAGGCTCTGGCTGCTCATGACAAAGCAGCATAAACCTGTGATTCTTAGGTCATAGTGCTTAGTCCACTCAGTCACTCAGAGCCCAACATCTCAAATCCTGTGCAACATTTGTAATAAAAGTATATTTATGCAGACGTGAAATAAGTAATATGACTTACTCTTAAATAATAATCTCAAAATCTCCAGTAAATTAATCTTGACCAGCCTTAGGGATACAGATTGTTCATGTACAAAGATGACTTCTACTAATGTTTTCAAAAAAACATTTTCACCCTGTTGGTGCGCAAAGAAATGTCACCGTGTTGGGAAATACGTGCAAGGAAAGTGGAGCAAAAGGCAATAAAAAAAAATCACTAGACCGTTTCGTCACACTGCAGTAGAAAGTATGCTATTTTAAATGTACAAAGATTTAACGCTGCTTATGTTCCACACCCCAGCAGGTCTCTTTGGTGTTAGTCTGGCTGGATTTTGGCCCGAAGCTGGACTGTGGCCGTCCACCCCAGACAGTACGTGGTAGTGGTGAGGGAAAGGCCAGGCCAAGCCTGAGCTTCCAGGCAGACCTTTCAGGGGAGCAGGAGGAGCAAGGGGGTTAGCTGGCTACCGTCCTCATCTCGGGGGCCACTGCGATCTGCAGTAATTGAGATTGATTGGATGTTATTTTTCCTCTTGCAAATGTAGTCCATTAGCTTGGCACATGCATAATCAGTTTAGGCCGCAGTTAACTGAATGTAATCATGTTCCTCGGTGTCTGCTCGCACAAAATCCACTCCAGATGCCGCTTGGCCGTGGAAAGAGAGGAAGAAAGTGCCGTCACTATCACACGGGGAATCTTTACCCAAGAAACAACCCCTTCACTCACCCCCACCCCCCTACAAACATACACACATACACACACAAAATTCCTTTTTTCTCTGTCCTTATCTTGGTTTATTAAACTGCACAACCGAACACACTCAGACTTTCAGCCACTCGATCGTGCGAACAGGCCTCAGGATCACATGTTGACGCGTCTCAGCTATTATAACGTTGCTGTGCGCACAGTCCAAGTCCGTCCCACCTTGTGTGTTTTTTCTTGTGTGTATGTTTTGGACGCTTTCCCCTCTCCTTATTTTCCCCTCCAGTGCAATCCAACTGGAGCAGCTCGGCGGTGTGGAGGGAAAATGTCCACGCTCAGCGGAGAACAGAGGTGAAATACAGTAAAACAAAACAGACAGTAATGCGAGGGAAGGGATTAAGCATGGCCGCCACAACGAAGTACATTTACATGCTCCTCAATTACAGCCCTGCCCTCTGCTCCACTATCCCTCCACTGTGTAGCTCCCATCTCCCATCTACACACACATACACACACACACACACACAGTCAGTTGGACTGACCTCCTCCATTAATGATTATGATTAGCATTATGATTTGTCCTAGTCAGGCCGAAGGAGCTCAACTCATCAAAACAAATAGACTGCGGTCGTGCCGGCTCCAGTGAGATTGTTTTTGTTTTATTATTGAATAAAAAGTGCAGAGCAATTTGGAATTAATGTCGCCAGGGAGCGTTTTACCACTATTGGTATGGGGGGCTGTAGCTGTATCTTTTTCGTCTGTGGAGAAAGGAATTCAACCTCAGAAAGGGAGACAGACAGAGAAAGAGAGAAAGAGAGAGAGATAGAGAGAGAGAGAGAGAGAGAGAGAGAGAGAGAGAGAGAGAAAGCCACACCCAAACTGTACAACCTAACCCTCCAGACATCAGTCAGAAGTAGTAGGGATTGAGAGACGAATGGGGTGGGAGTTGGGGGGGCAGCAGGTCTCAGAGTGGTAGAGAGAGAGGGAGAGAGACGTTTAGACGGAGATACTCTGCTAATTATCATGGCTAGCCTGTGATTGTTCAGTAATAGTGCTCAGTGGGGAAAAAAGGTTGCCGCTCTTCCAGGAAGAGCACAGCTCTGATTTACTGGTAGTACCGCGCTAATAAAGAGCTTGCACCGTATCTGCACCACCGCCACTCAGACATCCTGCCCAGACCCCCCCCACCGTTAAAGACAGCACAGTCTACCCACCTCATAAGCCACAGAACAAGAAATCAACCAACAGGTTTCATCTGCTCATACGCCGTGTGCTCAGTATGCACTATAATCTCCTAGGCGTATTATACCGTTATTAATCTAAAGTCTTATTCTTCACCTCCAGTGAATTATTCACTACCTACTGACGCTGATTTTCCACTGCATAGTGCCTAAACTCTCATCTTGCTTTTCCATCAGGCATATTTGATATCTGGTACTAAATGTTATCAAATGGTGCTAAATTGTGTACCTGGAACCAGGTACTTTTATAATACCTGCTTCCTTGTGGTTCCAAGCTGGTTGACCAGAGAGAATCGACGCTGTGCAGACATTCGGCACTGTTTATGCTGCTTGTTTGCTATGTCATATCGTGAAGCAGCCTGTTGAACATCCCTATTTGTTCCCAACAGATCGCTAACAAACTTCGAGCAGACTTTTTAACTCAGTAACCTTATATTTGCTTTATAACAGACAATATTCTTCTGGTTGCACATGCAAGAGGAAGTTAACTGGTTAATGTTACAGTAAAACAAACACACGTCCAGTTAAAGCCTTTAAATAAGGTGATATCTAATAATTGAGGCGTAAAAGGGGATGTCAAGTTAAAATGTAGTGCCAAGCTAGCCCAGTTAGACTCCAGCTAACATAGTCGCACCCAACATTTATTTGTTTACCCAAATTCTTTACTCTCCTAATAGGCTGCATTGCACAAAACAACCCTTTAAAATCTGTAAACCTGTTCAGATCACGTGTTTAGATAATGATACTGCATTAGTGCTGTGCAACATCACCAGCTCTGTTGGAGGGAGCTGTGGTAGCAGAAAACAAACCCGACACCAGGTAGAGTCTGTTATCCTGCTTCGGCCTTTCAAAACCTCCAGTGGTTTTACAACAACACTGATCATCATATTCATCAAAGTGTTTCCTTTTTAGGAAATTATGCACTTTCTGAATAATGATTTGACAGTTTTCCCAACTTGCTTATTAAAGGCACATACTCAAACTCTTTTGGTGCAAAGGTGGTTGGAAGGCTGATGAGAGCTGACATCACAACAAGGGACAGAATGTCGGGGTATGTCGTTATTTCCCAGGTAGCACTTTCATCAGTTTTCCAGTTTCTCTGAAGACAATGGCAAGATCTGAAGAACTAAAATGAAGAAACATGGTTATTAGTATTAAATACATTTTGAGAAGTTAGGTGTAACCTGACTTTTGATGGGAAGAAGGTTTATGTAGCTGATGAATACACTTCTTTCTCGTTCATTCCATATAAATATGGAAAATGAATATAACATTAAAATATAAAGTACGCTACAATTGTTCGTAGTGGTTGTTGGGGTCAGCTCCAACCTGTCTGTCTTACTTGTGTTGACCTCTCTCATCTATATATATATATATATATATATATATATATATATATATATATATATATATATGTGGCACCAACAAACATCAAGTGTGGAGTGTAGTAAGCCTCTAAATGCTACATTTACTTATTGTATTTAGGTTTATTTCGATTTTTGACGTTATTTTTCCCAGACAAAGCAAAGATCAGTGCTGAGATAAAGTATTAAACAACACGAAACTTTTTCATAACTTTCATGACTGCTGATTACTTGCACACTGCTGTAACTGTGTGCAGTAGATAAGCTACTGAAGTTGTGTTTAAGTTCACAAATGGACCTCCACTGTCAGCACCAGTGTGAACTACCACCCCTATCTGAACCTCATCTGGCCTTGCCTGCCTGCAGGCCACTGAACTCAGCCACACTGAAACCAAACAGAGAACAGACCAGTCAGAATGGGAGGAGGTGGAGGGTTTTCCCCCAACAGATGCTGACGGGTTGGTAGGGATGGCTGTCGGTCAGATGTTGCAAGGTGTGGGCAGGCACACTGTTGGTCAGGAGCTGAGGGGGCGGTCTCAGGGTTATGTGTCTCTGGCAGTCTGCTGGAATTTCACAACTCCTGCAGCTCCCACCTCGGAAAAGGCCAGCCGGTGACCCGTGGCCCAGCTGCAGCTGCCCTGCTGCTGGTTAGCAGTGCATCTGCCCCTTCTTGTGTGTGTGTGTGTGTGTGTGTGTGTGTCTGTGTGTGTGTTTCTTCCCTTTTTTCCATCTGCTAGGATTGCGAAAGTTAGAAGAGCAGATATTATTGTGTTAATAAGCCTTTGTTTTGACTCCGCCCCCAAGCAGGCAGACAGGAGCAACTGAGCATGCTCCTGCCTCTGGTGAAGCTGTTGATCCTATTATCTGCTGCCTGATCAGCACAAACAGGGGATTGGAGTGAATGGTGTCTCTGTGTGTGTCTGTCTGTGTGTGTGTGTGGGGGGGGGGGATATTTACATATATATATATATATATATATATATATATATATATATATTTACATATATATATATATATATAATATATATATATATATATATATATATATATATATATATATATATAAGAAATATAAAATACAGTTATGAATATGGAATATAATATATGTTATAGTTTCTTTTGGTTAATTTGTGGAAAGTTTAGCTAAACACAGGTTATGCCAAAATTCTCCCACACTCCCCCTCATTTCTATTGTAGACATAGTCTCCAGCTTTTCTCCTCCATCTATCCAGTATAGGTGTCTGTCCAACCTTCTCCTTTTCTGCTTCTCTTGATGTGTCTCACTCTTTCCTTCCTTTCCCTCTCTTCCCCGCCCATCGTTCGTTCCCCCTCATCCATTCTCTGCCTCCTCGAAAATTAATAAACAAGGCAAATACCCGTCACACAGCAAACGGAGCAGCGTGGCTCACAGGCTGGTGGGTGGTCCAGCGCTCTGCTCTGCTTAAGGTTAAATATCTTTAATCCAACCAGCTTGGAAAACTAAACATTCTCCCCCGCCAAATCCTCCCGCCGCCTTTTTTCTTTCTCTCTCCTCTCTCTCTCTCTCTCTCTTTCTCTCTGTTTCGGTCTCCTGCTCTCTTTCTGACTTTCTTTCTCTCCTTCTCTTGGTTGCTATTGTTTATTTCTCATTCCTCTCTCTTCCCCCTCTCTTTTTCTTTCTCCTTCTGTCTGACCACATCTTACCTGACCAGTCTTTCTCTATCTCTCCTTCCACCCCCTCACTCTGTTTCTTTGTCTTCATCCTCTTTAGCTTAGTTGTTTATGTGTCAGATAATTTACTCACTTGCTGGTAGATCTGAGTTTCATCAAACACCTTATAATGGATAAACAGAAACACTGGCCATAAAAAAGCAGAGTAAACAAACAAAGTCCTTCTCTCAAAGGCCCGTCACGCTTGCTAGACTCGCGTCTTTTTTAACCCGAAGAGGGGTGACTTGTAGAATTGAGTGTGGAATTACGCCTCCCTGACCGCAGGCTCTTTTTCTTTTTCGCCCTAATCAGGGTGTTATCTGAGCAGGGCCAGCCTCAATCTTGTAAAGATGATATTACTGCCATATCAGTCATATTGCTATCTGTGCCCTCCTCCCCATGAATCCCCCTCTCCTCCTCTTTTTCTGAGCTGAACTGCGAGATTGCATGCTTGCCTTGCGTTCAAAAAGCTCTGATAAGAGCTGTGTTGTGTTTAATCAGCCCAGCTCAATGATTTAGTGTTAGGTTTGCATCTATTTGTCAGTCAAATTTCAAGGCAAATCAGCTTGAGGACTTGACTTAACTGGCAGGCTGCGCTTTATTCCTGGCCTCTCCTGGCAGGTCACCGTGGAGACGGTGGAGTGGCCAGTTGGTAAATGACTCTTTGAAGAGGTAGAGGGTCGCCTACGCAGAGAGAAAGAGGTGGGAAAACCAGAGAGAGAGAGGCCAGTGTACCGGCTCATCAATACATCAGTGGCTGAGCGGTCAGATTAACGGCCTGTGAGTGGCCGGGGCCTCAGTACTGTTCTGCTCATGGTGCTCAGTGGAGGGAAGAGGGCCGGAAAGTGTGCGCTGTTTGGGTTTGGGCAGCTGAGGAGTGTCCTGGGACAGATAAATCCAGGCCAGAAAATGAGCCTGTGGACCCCACTGTCTCACTCGCTCCCCACCCAGAGCTTCATTTATGAGTCCATTCAAAACAGGATTGGTTTCTGGGCTTGAACTGATGCACTGTTCATACTGTGCCCATTTAAAAGACACTAAGGCAATTATTAAAACATGCAAACTGTAGTTGACTGGATGTCCTAAGACAAAACTAAAGGACAGGTCAGCTCTGAAGGGTCAGTCCTGACTGTTCAGCCCAGTGTTATCATCTTGGCAGATGGAGCTATGTTCTGGCTGAGGCTAAGTTTGACAACTGGGGGCTTCCCTAGACTTCTGCGAATGGAGAGTTGAAAAAGTTAAGACCAGTCTCCCCTGCTGAGATGGACGCCCACTGAAGCGTCTTATGTACGGCCTAATTGCCGTGCACCGGAGTCCAGGGTTAGGACTGGGAGCTGTAAATCTATCAGCGTTATGGGGGCAATGTTCTCACCAGATGTAGAGTGCAGATTTTCATCCCTTTGTAATTAAGCAGTTCAGCCTGGGGTGTCATATGGTTTTTATTGGGGCCCCTCTGGAAAAAATCATTTCGCACCTTGTTTTCTCATCATGCTTTTTCATTCTTATATTAAAGGGGGATAAAACAGAGAAAAAAAGATTAAAAAGAGAGAGAAAAGGGATACAAAGTGCCTGTGTGAGTTCCTGTTATGAAAATGATGAGTTATTGATTTAAAGGGTGGAGGTGTGAGGGTATGGTTGGGTCACACTGCTCGCAGTAATCAAAGGAACTTGCTCCAAGTCAGGAGGTACTGGAAAACAATAGGTTTCAATTAGTGTCCAGCTCTGTTTCTTTTAATCCAAACGCTGTATGTTCACTGCTGTACTGTTCGGTAATGTGTGCGTCAAGTAAACAGTAGCTGTACACTGTACAATTAAAGCCAATTAGATACAAACTGTCATGGCCAAATTTCAAACACCCAAGCAGTACTTCACACATTGTTCTCGAAACACTAGAAAATTCCAAGCGTATGCATTAAATTAATCGAAAATAATCAAAATACTGCAATTGGTTTAATTGATTGTGCAGCTCATTGGTGTTTTTTCTTATTGTGGTAAAGAGGTCACATGACTTATGTAAATATTTTAAGGTTAAAAGTCACATCAATTTCAGAAATTTCGTCATTTAGGCTTTAGGCATATGTTTGTTTATCTGAGAGAGTCCTATTGTACTGGCATTCATTCTCTACAGGGACTAGTCAAGCTGTGTGTGTGCATTTTCACATCCGTATTAGCAATGGGTACAACTTAAAGCCACTGAATGCATTCATTAGAAGGGGTGTCCACAAACCTGTTGACATAGTGTATATGGGGGTCTAAAACATAGGAAAGCCCTCTGAGTATCTCATCCCCTCGTTGATCTCCCTCACACTTGAGTTGTTGAGAGTAAACAAGAGATGGTGCGAGGTTGAGAGACAAGGGCTATACGTTTTTCAAGGGCAGGCATTTACTGCGGCTTTACAGCTCTCGCATTCTCCCACTACAAACTTAGACTCCCCGCACAAAACTCAGACACCCACATTTATATACACACTCCACACACACACACACGCACATGCACACGCACATGCACACACACACAGTCATACCAGGCTCATCCCCCCTCCCACGGATGTGCTGAACTCCGAGGTCAACCTCTCTGAGGTGCTTTTTTTTACTAGTTACAGCTGCTGAAATAAGAGGAAAGGCCTTTTGTTCTGTTTTTAAGAGCTTTAACACATTGGTGTTTTATGAAGCATTTTTCAAATGGCGACTCATGATTTATGGAATCGAGTGCGCGGCGGGCGAGAGGGAAAGAGAGACAGTGGAGGAAGTCTTTGACACCCTCCTCCTCCCTCGCCTTACACCATCCACCACACACACTCTCTCTCCCATCCCTCTCATCACCATAGCAGCGTCCCCACATTTGGTCAACACCAGGCCCTGAAAGTGACTTGCGCTGCTTTGGATCTTTCGCGTGAGTGGTGCTATCTCTGTCACTGCTCAGGAATTTCCTTAATTTATACTTGTTAGGTCGGCGTGGTCTTGTCCTGCTAATTTGAACCAGAAGGCCTGTCTGTGCTACTGTATAAATGAATGCTTTCCTTTTTTGCTGTTCCAGTAGATTGTGAGATCTGGTATGCAAATGATTATTCAAATTATCATTATATGAAATTAAGCACTGAAAGAGGAGAGGGAGCGCCTTATTAATGAGTTATATGAAGCAGGCTTTATTAAATATTTGTTGATGTTGCGTGGGGGGGGGTGTTATTTCTGCAGTGGCAGGTCCCTGTGGGTCCAGATCCCTACAAACACATACTTAAACACACCAACAAACGCAGAACCAGGCTTTTGTTCTGTCTGAGTGGATCTCCAGTGAAAAAGTCTGTACTTTCATGGTGCTGTCTGACTGATGAGTTACGAGGCCGGGTTTGAACTCGTCAGCCCCCCTCCCAACAATTTCAATGCCGATCTTGTTACTTTGCTTGCAGTGTAATGGCTGCATGGCCCATCTGTCCTTTAGTGCTCTCGATGAATCAAAATACAGTCCCATCTTCTGTTTTCTCTATTTGGCATTTTCTTGATTTGGGCTCTCGGGTTTCATTTCACTACCAATGGAACCTTTAAACAATTGGTGTAAAAATGACTGGAGCTCCTGGTCTATCAATTGGAAGGACAAGGCTGTAAGGTATAAGGATTACAGTAGTTCAAACTGAATGATCAAAAATCCCCCTCATCATGATCCAAACCGTCCCACACAGTCAGACCATGTGTTCTCAGACCATGCCACAGATGCTCCCGCATGTCTTTTCTCCAGCTCGTTTTCAAACAGCCTTGAGTCCAGGCTTTTCAGTCCATTTTTCCTCCATTTATAACCATTTCTTTCTACTAGGGGTGAAACCACTGCCTTTATTTAAGCCCATCATGTTGGAAAGTCTTCTGACAGCCCCTAAGAACAGAGTGAAACTGAAAAGGGCTCATCTTTCATCGTACAAACTTATCGCTGGTCATTTGAACTAATTTGGAGACAGGGCAAGGCGGCGTGTGCCGATGCGCTCATTTCAGCATCAGATGGAAACTTGATGCAGGTCATTTAAAAGTCACCTGATTAGCTGCTTCAACTTCATGCTCAGTTGATAGAGCTGTGGTTTCTGCCGAGAAGAACGCTGTCGGTGCTCTTGGACAGGAGTCAAGTGCTTTCGGAGCTTGAACTCCTCCTTGGCCTGCATGTGCTGGAGAATTCCCAGTATTCGACTTAACTTTTAAATCATTAAACATGATGAAGCCATCTCCGCAAAGTCAGGGCTTTATGTACGAAAATCAAACGCCAACTGCCATCTCTGATCAGAGGCAACAGCCATCAGAGCGAGGTTACGAAGGCAGAACAGGAAAAGCCATTAACTGCCAATCACTGCATCGATCGACAAGCCAGTGCACCACTACCATCACCACTAAACCCCCCACCTCTTCCCCACTCGCTCACACACTTACACACTCCCTTATTTGTCTGTGATGATGTCAGCGAAGGATGGTCTAAATGCAGGATCAGCCCTGCTTCTTGGACAGGTCTTTTTAACAGAACTGAACTTGCAATCTAATGCAGAGACACACTGTACTTTTTTATTGTGCATTTGAGGACACCAACCTTCCTGCACCTAGTCTGAACATTTCATTATATGTACACTACATCGACAAAAGTATTGGGGCCTCCTGCTCATTTATATCAGTTGTATTAATAGAATTTATTCTGCTTTTGTTGGAGTAACTGTCTGTTAGGACCACATTAGTGAGGTCGGGATGGTGAATGACAACCACCTCATCCCATCCTGAACCTCTCAGCTCATCCCAAAAGTATTGAAGGGGGCTCCATCATTCCAGAGAGCAAAGGTCTTTTTTTTTTTTTTTTTTTAGATCTTCTCCAGTTTGTTTATTTACTCCAGAGAGTCCTATTGTTTTGGCATTCTGTCTACGTCTGTACAGGGACTAGATAAGCTGTTTGTGTGTGCATTTGCTCATCTTTGTCAGCAATGGACACAGTGCAACTTACAAAAGCTGAATTCATTTATTAGAAGGGGTGTTCACAAACATTTGGACAGTGTGCACTAACGTTAAGTGTTAAGTGCTTTGGTCACAACAGTGATGTCCCCTCCTACTGCACTGCAGAGACCGTCCTCAAGCTATTTTAAATGCATTTTAATTACAAGCGTTTCCATTTCCATATCCATCATAGGACACAGGCCCATGATACTGTTCATAGCACTTAAATGATTACTCAACCCACCGCTGCTCTTCTCTTTTCCCCCTTCCTCTCCCTCTCTATACATGTTTTTGGATCTCCAAATCAGATAAAAAAGGGAAACTAATAGAGTTGGCGAAGGACAAAAGAAAAAGATGGCAATTGATTTTTTTTCACCCCCTCTCTTATTTTCGGCTGCATCGTTAGGACTGAGGGGTCATTAGAAGAATATTTACCTACTTCCCGGCTTAATAGAGATGCTGTATATCAGGAGGAGATCGGGAGCAGAGGTCAGGGCTGGGGGGAGCAATTAAAGACGATGGATCTGCCCGAGGCGCGCTGTTCCATTGTGCGCATTGCAAGCGGGAATGGCTAGGTGAGCAGAAAGGGAGCAGAAGGCGATGCATATTGAACGCCGCCTCTTACAAATTTATCAAGCTAGAGAATATTGCACACAAATGATTAGAGCGGCCTAACCTTGACCAACCAGTTTTGGCCCAGTTTTTAGCTGTTGCATGATGCCAATGTTGAAGATAAGATCATATAACCTTTACTAGTGCCACACGAAGCCAACTGTGAGCTGTCAGGACAGTGTAAAAAACTGTAATCTTTTAAATAGTGTGATAAGCTTCAGTGACCTGAATATATATATGTCCAAATGTTTGTGGACACTCCTTCTACTGTATGCATTCAACTATTTAAATTGTACCCATTGCTGACACACATGTTCAAATACACCCACAGCTTGTCTAGTCCCTGGAGAAATGTACCACCAATAGAATAGGACTCTCTGGAGAAGAACCTATTGGCATCATGCCTAATACCGGGTTCCCTCCACAACGAGCTGTGGAGCAGTGGAACCGTGTTGTCTGGAATGATGGAGCTGAGTTGGGGAGCTGGGGTTGAGGTGGGGGTTGTGATCGCCTGACATCCTGACCTCACAAATGCTGAATGCATCGAAAACCTTGCAGCAAAGCTGCACAACCAAGTAAAACACATCCAGAGACGGTTTCTACAATAATGCTTAAATACTCCTGATTACAGATGAAACGATGCCTGAGCAGGTGTCCTAATACCTTTGTCCATGTAGTGATGAATGTAGAGAATTCATTTTCTTCTCCAGTGAAGTCTCTCTTTCACAGATACAAGATATTATCACAACAACCACAACAAGCTGTCTTTCTACCCTTATGCCCCTCACTGAGCCATGGAGAAGACCATGTGGTCTGTTCACCACTGACCACACTATAAAAACAGCCAACAGAGGTGTGACGTAATGTGGCCCCAGGGCCTCTACTCCTTTACCCTACTTCTGCGGTGGCCTCATCCATGTATGGGCCAGCAGGAGAAGCATGGTGAGGCATAGAGAGAATGAAGGAGGGGGAAAAAGAGAGGCCAGAGATACAATCCAGACAAGCCGTCGTGACCGCCCCCCACCCCCCATCCCCCAGCCCCTTCGTCCATCTTGTAAATATTTGTGTGGCTGATTTATAAACAGCCCTGGCCTAAGATGAGATCAAAGTGAACAGTATCAGTTATAGGAGACCAGAGCTTTCTCGCAACACTGCTCTACATGCCGCACTTATGCCTATTAAAGACTGGGCCATATATCACCAGGCGTATTGGCAGGGACTTAGAACGGCTCTCTCCTGCTGAAAACCTAATAGTGCTACTGCTGCGGCTGTGAGGGGTCTCAGGGCGCACAGGGAGAGCACCATGGATTAGTTAAAGACTGCGCACCCGCGATAATGTAAGTACAAGGCCCTGCCGGGCTCTCTGCAGTGACTGGCAGAGTGCAGGTGGCTGTGTGTTTGGTGTTGTAATGTTAGGTATGTGTGTGGTGAAGGCTTGTGGGAGCCAGTGTGTCGCAGCCAGGAAGACAACAGACAGCTGCACAGGCTGCTTCAGTCAGCCAGCCGGTCAGCCTGCACAAAGGCCAGCCTGCGGGGGAGGGAAAGGGGTGGGGAGGGTTCAGGGTCAGTGCTGCCGTGGGACTGCTTCATATGGAGCAGGCTGAGCAGGGGCACATGCACTTTACACATACATAGCTTTGTTTTTGTACAGTGTGAGGACATGATATGGTTCATACATTAGTAGTAGTATAGTAATAATAATAATAATAATTATTATTATTATAATTATTATTATTATTGTTGTTGTTGTTGTTGTTGTTGTTATTTGATTTGATATCCCAATTTTAATACTATACACAATGCACATTCTGCATAATATATATTATATTGGTGCTGATATGTAGGCAAAACAAACACACACTTTTGCTGCTGATTAAACACAACTAGGATTTCACTCCCAACCTGCATTTTGTAAGGGGGTGGGTGGACAGTGGACCTCCCTGCCCTTCCTGGCCTACTCTCACATTAATAAGAGCCCATGTGTCCAGGCTGGCAGATGTGGGGAGGGGTAGCGGGTGGTCCAGGGAGGATGGCTGTATGCTGACCCCTGTGGGAGACTTACCACTGTGGGGAAGGAGAGAAAGGAGTGGAGATCCCCACTGCTTTTGTCCTAAAAATAGCTGAATAAACAGGGGATCCATCACTAGGACATGGTGAGCCCAGGGTGAGGTCGCAGGGAGACTCTAAAAACGCTTAACAGCCTGCATGGGGACATCTGTCCCAGTGGAACACACAACCAGGGCGACACGCTCTGTGAGCTGCCTGCTCCATTCCTTACCTAGTAGAGCTGGATGGGGTTGGGGATTTTGTCACATGCACAAAGTCAGTTCAGTTTTTAGAGGCTAAATCTGTGTATATCTAATAACAAATGAGAGACTCCAGTAACATTAACTATTATTGGTCCAATGATATATATACGTTCTGTTCATTTTAGAGGAGCTGTGGCCGCTGAATGGATTTCACCCCCCTGGTTTTATAAATTGTCTATATCCTGCATAAAACATAACAACAAAAACAGTTGTAGTCCATTTTTTACATGAGCAGTCTTTATGCCCTCGAATAAACAGTCTGTTTTAACTACTGTGCCTTTACAACTGTGAGTGACGGCACAAGCTGCCCTGTACTCGGCGGTGCCGAGCGCATTCTAAAAGCAGTTTGAGCTCAAAGACTTCTTCTAACTTCACCAGTTCATTCACCTGTGTGAATGGGAGGAGCTGAACTGCTGTAGGCTGAAAAGGAGGATTTGTGTAATTTATGTGTTGGCTTTTGTAGCAAAATGTACATGATGTGGTGCATTTTGAAATGTCAAGCTCTTTCGTGTATTAAAACCTATTTTTCCACAGCACAGACCCTTTAGAGCGGGCTGTAAGCTGAGACACTATGTGTCCATAGGTTTGTGGACATGGTTTCGAAAGAACCAATGCGCAGGTGTCCAAATACTTTTGTCCAGGTGTGATATCTTGCTCATGATCTTGCCTGTGATAAAATGGAAAACACCGCTGTCGACTGTACACGCCTATCATAAACTGACACCCCCATCGCAGCCCTACCTGTACACAAAGATTACCTGTGTTAAATCCTATAGCTGTTTACTTAATGCTCATGTTAGCTGGCAATATTTCACATTTGTGAAGTTGTTTGCATTCAACACACACAGAATAGCCTAATGACATGATGACAAATGGTCTCTGACCTTGACCAACCAGTTTCAGCCCAAACGTGTTTGGAGGTGCAGTTGTTGAATGGAAAAACAAATGAAAGCCATGTGAGCTCTGTGTGATAGAAAGAGTCGTTTTTTTTTATTATTTATCTTATCTATCTGAAGAGGTGAGAGGTTTTTAAGTCTAGTTGGATCAGCTGGTGAGCTCCTCTTTTATATGCTAGAATTTGGTGGAGTTTGTTATTCACTTACTTCAAAGCCACTCTGCGCAGTGCACAGCGAGGCAGACACAGCTTTGGTCTGGCAAGGGTTACTGAATTATTACTGATGCTTTCGGGGTAACTGTCCGACTGGCTGGTCTGGAGAATATTAATCATTTATTTGATTGTCCGCATGTGCTGATTAATCAATTTGAGGGAGATCTGCAGGATTAACTACCCTATTATTCCCTTGTAAGAACAGATAAGAGATAAGGCTTTAAAATATCATGTTCCATTTATCATTTATTTTTAGTCCCTTGCTGATGAGGGCGAAATAAAAACTGGAGGTGAGATTAGTGCTGTACAGAGAAAGAGAGGGGGTGAGGGATAGAGAGGGAGAGGAAAGGAGAAGGTGGGGTAAAAAGGCTTTAGATCTGGAGCAGGACGGAGAAAACAGATTTAACTACTGTACTTTTACAGAAGGTGCAGCATGGGGAGGGCAGGCGAGCGAGCTTACATAAGTGTGTGTGTGTGTGTGTGTGTGAGAGAGAGAGAGAGCACTGTAGCGTTTGATTTGCTGAAAAGATAAAGAAGGAGCAGGCGAGAGGGAGATTGAGCAAGTAGAATTACAACAGGAAGTGGGGAAGTTAGGGGCAGTTAGGGGCGGGCGCTCCACACCTGGCTAAGGGAAGGAGGTGCTCAGAGCATGCTGGAGGTGGCAGCAGTGGATTCCTGCATTTACACCAGCCTTAGGTGAGTGAGTTCTACCTGCTTGCGGCTGTGCGTGATGGAACAGTGGCTGGTTTGCCAGAGCCCCACCCTCACCAGTTCCACTCTATAAATTCTCTGCTCTGGTTAATGTGTTATGTCATGTGGTAATTCCTTTGATTCCGACATACCTCCGTTTGTAAATACATGCCACACTCAAAGGGCTGTGGTTACTTTTACAAGCATGGCGCCCCCGGCGCTTTGGTGGAGAATGGAAGAGGAGAGATAGAGAGAGAGAGAGAGAGATAGAGAGAGAGAGAGAGAGAGAGAGAGAGAGAGAGAAAGAGAGAGAGAGAGAGAGAGAGAGAGAGAGAGCTGGATGTAAACTGTATACACTCCTATTTTGGTTCATGTGTCAAGCTTGTTTGTGCTGATAGTCTCACATTCTTTGCCGTTGTTAATCCTTGTTGCCCCAAACAGTAACTCAATAGGTAAAGGAAAGAAAAGTGTATTTATGTAGCACCTTTCATACACTGGGCTCATTCAAAGAACTTTAGAAATGAGAAAATACTTGGATAATTCAAAATAAAAGAAATGAAATGAAATGAAAAATACAAAATTTACTTACAAAAAGGCATTTCTAGCACCCTAAGTGAGGAAGTGCACTAAAAGTCACTGCTTTACCTGTTGAAAAGCAGACGTAACTTATTAAAACCTTACTTTGAATTAATGCCAACCTCACTATTAATCAATCCTTGGAACATCCTTGTTAGCAAACTTTTTTAAACTTCTGGAGAGTCGATAAAGCTTTAGTTGAGGAAAAAGGAAAAACATGCTTCATTTTTATGTGTGTTCAAGGAATATTCTGGGAAAAAGTCAACAAGATTCATCACTGACCTCAGATGCTGTCAATCAGCCAATTATTTGAAGTTTGCTTCTTTAGTTTACAAGAGATACTAAACTAATGCCAACAAACACTGGATTGTATTCCATTTGTACTGGGATGTTGGAATTTCCAAATGTTAAATAGAAAGTCGGATTTTCTGCTCAGAAAGTCAGAAGAACCTCACCATCCCTGAGTCCAAAATCCAAGATGGTTGCTCTGCACATCAGCAGTTGCGTTACACTGTTTATCAGCAATTCTATCTGTCTGTGTCTCATTAAATAATGCATAATGTATTATCAACTGGTATCACTCACAGTACTAACCTGGGACGATGCTACTGACAACGTTTTCTGAATGTTTAATGGAAATGTTCAGCTCGGGTGTGACATTATTCCCATCTCTAACATCCCACTTCTGAGATAAATGGAACACAGCATTAGACGGTTCCCATTATCAGGGTCATAAATGCATGACCAGAAGTCCATCTCTACCTGTTTAGCATTCAAATCTTCATTTGTTTCACAGACAGTGTGGTTTATAACACGGTGTGAATTTAGTCTATAAACACAAGCATAAACTTCTGCACAGCATGTCAGGACTCATGGATTGAAGTGCTTATATACAGTCTGAGAGAAGAGATAAGTAAATAATACATACCCCTCTATAGGCGGGGCCAGCGGCAGTTTACAGGGTAGGCACAAAGTTTTAACCACATATATTTACAGTGAAAAACTGAAAACTGTAGAGGTTATCCGGAGCTCTCATCAATGCATCCAATGCAATGTAACATTTTAATGGTCCATTTGTCATTAAACTATCAATGAAAGGGTAATGGTCATTTCTAAATAACCTAAAACAAACCTTTAACGATATATATTGAAATGTATAGAGTTAGACTTTGTAACCAGAGCGACACAGTGCTCAAACGGGGCAAAGGAAAGTGACACAGAAACCTGAGCCGAAGGAAGCGAGTACCATCTCTGCTAGCAGCACACACTGCCTCAGTTATGCCTTTTTCAGCACTTTCTACCTTTAACACGCTCCTCTCAGAGCTGCCGTAGCCACTGCGCTTCAGCCCAATGCTACAGGAATTTGGACTGTGGCTGATTATGGGCACTGGTGTGATGAAAGCATGACTGTTTGACTGTTTGAGGCTGTTCAGCTGTGCCTTATGTTGCACTCTCCCTTCGCCTTGTTTTCTGACTGCTCTCTGCAGCACTCTGAACGAGCAGCAGTTGTACGGCTACATGGCACCTACATAAGCCTTTCTTGACACCTGACATGGAGCAACATAAACATTTATAATGGATTATTCAGACAAATGGCATTAGTTGTCATCAGGCATAGAGGCTGCATTTGTCATCAACACTAGTGGAATAAACCTTTATTTCATCAGTGTAGGTTTATGTCAGGCGTGGACTAGAGGGGTACTGCTCCCCCGGCTTGGAGCAGTGGAGCAGTGGAACTGTGTTCTCTAGGATGATGGTGCTCCATCCAATACTTTTGGGATAAGTTGAGGAATTGTGTATAAGGTGGGGTCGTGATCGTCCAACATCCTGACCTCACAAAGGCTGCTCTTGTCACTTAATGCAATCAGATACTTACATAAAAGCTCCAAAGTCTAGTAGAACATTTTCCCTGGACAGTAGAAACAGTTACTCCAGCAAAGCAGGATCAAGTTTAATGGCCTTGGTTTCAGATGAAACATTGAAAGAACAGGTGTCCCAATACTTTAGTCCATATAGTGTATGTATGTAGTGTTTGAAAATAAACCTTTATTCTGTCTATGTAGGTTCGTGTCGGTTGTCACGACAAGCTTATATAAGCGAATGTAGAGTAGACTTATGCAGGTTATTAAAGTGTTACATTCTTCACTCTGCTAGGACATTCTAGTGGCTTACTTTGAATGGATACTTTACCCAGGGAGGTCAGCCCACAGCAAATCACTTAAGAAGGGCACCCTTCCAATACATTAATAAATTAAAATCACAAGTTGTCCTATAAAAAGTGGCTCAATGTGATCTCATAAGCTATGTAGGTAATTTACATTAAAAGGCATACAAAGCTTTGCTGTGGCATGCGAGGTTGGCGTGCCCGGTATTAAATGTCCCCAAATGGGCAGCCAGTGATGTGACCTCTGTGATGACATGGCGACTAATGGCGTGAGCGAGTTATTTTCGGACACTCTTGTGCCGGGCTAGCAGAGTTCTTCCAGAGGGCCCTGGAAAACCTTTCTTTTTTTTCACTCAGCGTGACTAAAGTAATGGAGCTGCCTCCAATTAGCCCGCTCAGTGTTTGATTTTTGTGATGACGACCATATCTCAGCTGTAATTATGCTACGCTTGGAATGATGAGGGTTTAGGTTATTGATCTGCTATCGATCCTGCTGATCAATGAGCACTTTGTTTCTTTTTTTATGGAAAAGCAAAGGTCTATTTTTATATTTTTTTTCAGCCAGCTAATGAGCCGGCCCAGCAGAACGACCCTATAAAGCAGCATGTGTTTGTGAGCCCCATGTGGTCCGAGTAGCTAGGGAGATTGGTGTGTCATTATGGGTTGGAGGGGTGAGTCTTTCCAAGAGAACTTCACTTTTCAACTCAGGTGCACTTGCTCCATTGGGTACAGGGTAGAGGCCAGAGCTTGAAAAGAGTCCATTTCAAATTCATGTCTTGCTGAAGGGCAAAACAGGCAAGCCTTCAGGGCAAACTTTTTTTTCTTCTTCTTCCAAATACTGAATGTATTCTCTATCCGAGACGCAAATTCGGGTTCCTCAAACTATACACACTAAACTCTTTATATACATATACATATCTATACATAGCTAAACTCTTTTTTTTTGTTATTTTTATGCCATATATTCTTCAGATGTATACAACATAAAATTGTGCTTATATCATTTTTGTATTTTGGTTCTCTATCAGTACACGTATATATGTTATGTACACATGCAGTATTTCATCAGCTATTGGCTGTATCATTTATGGTGAGGATTTGAATTGGGCCCCGTTTGAAGAGGCTCAGTCAGAGCTCCTACGCTGTGCGCTATGAGCTTGAAAAGCTTGTTGAGTTAAGACGCACGCTTCAAAGTGTATAGTGATAGGACGGTGAAGAGGGCTGCAGTCAGGTGGGAGTCTAAAGTCACTTTGAACACCAGCACCCTCCAAAACCCCAAAATGTATAACATGCGGGCATGCAAATGAACTCATTTGCCCACAGTGTGTCCGCCCACGGTGTGTCCACCCCCACCACGCCCCCACCTGCTCATTTGCATGTTAAGAAGCTGAGTACTCTAAGAGCCCTGTTGCTCTTTTGTTGGCACAGCAGAGCTAATAAAAGCTTGGGCCCTTTAAGCTCAGCTTAAATATTTACGCTGGCACGCAACCCCGCGCTCCTGGTCTCTCATTTGGCCGAGCTTCTGGGTGGAGGTGCAGGAGAGGGAGAAGAGGAGAGGGGGCCGAGCTTGGCAGCTCAAATGCTTCCTCATCTGAGACCAGTTCAAACGCGGCACACTCCCAACTTCAGCTTTGGCTTTGTGAATTTTATATAGAAAAGAAGAACAAGGCGTAAAAAAACACCAACAACATTACTTTCTCGCCCGCCTTATTGCCTAGCCTGAAGCAGCAACCAATTATGTGCTAATGAAATATTTACGCAGCCAAACGGGGGAGCGCCAGAGGTGAAAGCTAGATAATACATGCCCGAGGAGCCAATGTTGTGAAGCCTCTTCCTCCTCTTTACATAGGGGCCTGGCTGAGCATGAGGAATGAATTTATGCTGCCCTCGCATACCCGCTGAATGTTCCTATTCCCCACCTGAGAAGTACAGCAATGTAGCAAACTTCCTAACATTTACACTCCTTGAAAAAATGCACATAATGCCGCTGCCCATTCTGTATGCTGTATGGACAAATGTATTGGGACACACCCCTTAATTATTGATTGCAGGTGTTTTATTCAGTCCCAGGTGAATAAAATCAATCACCATTATAGCCAAGCCTGCCTTAACGAACATTAGTGTGAAAGAATGGGTCATTCTGAAAAGCTCACTGAACAGCAGTGTGGTGCTGTAATAGGATGCCACCATTGCAGCAAATCAGTTGGTGAAATGTTGTCCCTCCTGGATCTTCCACCACCAACTGTGAGTGGTATTATTGCAAAGTAGAAGTGTTTAGGAACCACAGCGGCCCAGCCACGAAGTGTCAGACCATGTGAAGTTACAGCAAGGATGCCGAGTGCCGAGAAGCATTTCATAAAAGTCTTCAACGCTCTGCTGTTAGAACAAATTGGGTCCAACTCCATATTAATGCTTATCGACTTAGAATTGGTTTTGTCTCGTAGGTGTCCCAATACTTATGTCCACGGAGTGTATAAACAAATGTCTACTCACTCAAAAAGGTGCCTGAGTGTTGCCATTAATGTACAACCTCGTCCAGAAGCCTGCTTTACTTGTTTCTGTGTTGTGCTGCTGTAAAACTCAGAAGGAGCTTGTTCATTAACTGGGCCCAGCTTCATAAAAGCCTCTAAGTGTTAAGATCATCTTAACTGGTAAAGAGAAGGTGCACAGTGTGAAGCTTGTGAACCTCTAGTAGAAGAACCACTTTTGGTTTCCTGAAGAACCTTACAAAGGATTGTTCTTTAAAAAAAGGAAGAAAAATAAAATCCATTGAAACTGTGATTTCTTCTGTGGCATCACTCCAAACAACTCTTTTTGGCATCTAATCTAATTTGGGCTTTGAAGAACTTAAAGGCTTGTCTAGCATGCATTTGTCATTTCCCCAGCATGAGGAACAGGGCCAGTGAGAAGTCAGAATCTTAAAGTGACATTGATTTGCAGCTTTTTGGTTTGGAACTCTTGTTTGGGACCTCATAGAAGCAGCTAGACGAGTTGGTAAAGGAGCATCCCACAGTAGCACACTAGTCTATGGGGTCTCCTTAACAAGCAGTCCCCCTCCTCCTGGGCTTCCTGCATCCCGATGCATGTCTCAGCCCCACTCCTGCTGTTTTGCTTACTCTGCACACTTCAGGCACAGGCTGGACCGGTAGGCCACGGGCTGGAGTGCTCCGGAGCAGATGTCATCTGTTCCGTCACAAAAGCGGCTCCCATGAGGAGGGCAGGGGGAGAGTGGGATGTTTGTTGTCAGAGACTAATGACATTTTTGGTAATGTTCCCTTGCTGAATTTAATTTTCCTCAGTCATATTAATCATCACAAGTGCAGTTTGTCTTGGAAGCCCCCTCCCAGCTACCGCGTGCTCTTCTCTGCTGCTCGTCCCCTGTCCCTGTGGCATTCCCAGCCCCCTTCAGCTGTACAAGCTGGGGCTTGCCTTGCCATCCCACAAGGCCTGCGCTGCAGTTGTTACACTGGCAAATTCTGAACTGCCAGTAGTGAACTGAGGGTTGCAGTAATACTCAACACTGTCAAATTGCTTTGACTGTACTTAGAACCTGTAAACACGAGCTGCTTCTTTTGTGTGCTTGTTGGAACAGGAAATGACAGCATGGCTGTTAGAGCACTAATTTGAAGGCAGTACTGCAGGTGTTATGGTGTAATGTAATGTCATGTGACCTGAGCTTCAACAGTATATTCCGCCTTCTTCGACAACTTGTGTTATAGTATAAGTGTATATAAATGTGGATGACTCAGTTTTCCTACTTTAAATATGATATAGTGCCTTACTTACTGGTGAGTTTCCAAACCAGCAGCAGCTACATTGGCACCGCCACTGCAATAGTCTTGCAAAAGGCCGTTTCAGCAAGGCGGCTCCCTAATGCCCAGCATTTACTCAGACCAAGATAAGACATCATTAAACGCTCCAGGGGCATCTGAACGTCTCTGCATTGATCGCATCTGTCTCCTGTCTGCTTGCCATGAGACGTACAGCACATTCCATCGCTGTCCCATCCCAATAATTACCACCACCGTCCCGAGCCGAAATGGAAGGGTTGGCTGCTAGAAGGCAGGCGGGATGACTGGTGCAGGTTCTGAACTGCCCTCTTAAACTTCCAGATGGCACAGGACAGCTGCAGATGTCTGGGCTGGGGGGGACGGGGGGGACGGTTAGAACAGCTGCCTGCCTTGTCCCCGTAGCTCCACACAGCTGTCGCCTCCTGCAGGCAGGAGTATTGTACTGCTGGGCTCTGGCACCACAGGGCCTGCATTCATAAAACCACCAGGAGGCTAAGCTGTTAATTAGCTGCTCAGAGCGGAGGGCAACGTCTAGCGATTAATATGTTTTCCTTCCCTCCTCTCTCGCTTTCATTCTCCCTTTCCCACCCCTTGTCCCAGGCTTGACATCATTTCCTGCCTGCTTTCAGAGTCATTTGCCGTGCACTGTGAGCAGAGGCCCAGCTCATTAAAAGGGGGGAAATGTGTTTATCTGGCTGCGATTAGTGCCTCGCATTATGCATGTATGGCCATGCTTAGTCAAATATGCCTAATGAGCGGGGGGGTTGTGTTCGAGGGAGGGAGCTGAGGGGGCCCGAATAAAACTCTGGTGGCCATCGGCACTACTTTGTTACAGAGACCACTTGGCATTGATCTCCACCTTGCTTTACGCTCTCTCTCCTTCCCTCCCTCACACTCCGAACTGGCTTGCCACATGAATTATGTGGATGCATTGATCAGCTGATCGAGGGCTGTTGTTTGTGAGCGTGGGGGCATTATCAGAGGAGGGATTACCCGGCCCTTGTTTTGCCATGTTGCATGTAAGAAGGTATTATTTACCTTCTTGTCACTACACCCTCCCCATTGCCGCAAGCCTCGGTTACTTCACCACCCAAAGAAACGTACACAAACGACTGCGTACATAATCAACAAGGGCCAAATGACTGCCGGCATTGATTGCCTTCTCTCTGCAATTATGTTCCTATTGTTTACTTTCTAGCAGCTTATTTATTCCAAAGGAATTCAATAATTATTGCTTTATTTAGTGCTAAAGTGAGGTGGAGTGGTATAGGCTGCAACAGGGGAGGGGAATTGTTATCAAGGTCTCTCTACATCTCTCTTTGCTTCCTTCTCTGCCTCTCTCTCAATCTCCCACACCTCTATGCCTGTATTTATGGATATACATATATAGTCATCCATCCTCACCTCACTGTTGGGCCGAGGTGAAACAAAGAACTTACGCACAGTGAGAACTCCTACATGCATAATTTAATAAGTGTCAAAGAGGCAAAGTAAGAAGTATGATTCTTTACTTTTACACTGAACAGCAAGGCTAAAAGGACCAACAATGGAAAGCTTATACTCCTTCAATTTCTATCATGTGAACTGCAAGCCTAAATTATTGCACATTCTTCAGACCTTGTAGTGTTAAGAAATCTCACTTATATGAGGTGTGTGATACGTTATGGTGTCTATATTAAAGCATACAGTCAAATTTCTGGCTTCGAAGGTAGCTCATACAATGTTATGCTACCTCACAACCTGGAAGTAAAATTGATTATTTGAGGGTTTGCATCATTTCAGAAACAGAGCATGCCTACAACTTTGAACATTCGATTTTTTATTTTATGAAGCAAACAACAAATAGGACAAAATAACAGAAACCTCCAGTTTGCTTATATAATTATTCGCCCCAAAGTCCGTATTTCCTAGAGCCCCCTTTTGCAGCAATTGTCACTTTGGAAAAGTCACTATGAGCTTGCCACATTTTGCCAAAGGGGTTTTTTGCTCATTCCTCAAGAAAATACTGCTTCATCTCCTTCAAGTTAGATGGTTTTCGCTGGTGAACTGCAATTTCCAACCACAGGTTCTGAGTTGGATTGACTAGGTCATTCCAATACATTTACATGTTTCCCCTTAAACCACTCGAGAGTTGCTTTAGCAGTACACTCTTGGTTCATTGTCCTGTTGGAAGGGGAACCTCCATCCCTGGGTCAAATTACTGACAGACCAAAACTGAAGAATATCCCTGTATTTAGCACCATCCATGCTGCTGGAAAACATCTCCACAGTATGATATTGCCACCACCATGTTTCACTGATGGTGTTCTTGGGATAATGAGATGTGTTGGTTTTGCACCAGACGCACCGTTTTCTTTGATGGCCAAAAAGTTCAGTTTTGGTCTCATCTGACCAGAACACCTTCCTCCATACATTTCCTGAGTCTCCCACACGCCTTAACAAGCTGAAAACAAGCCTTCCTATTTTTGTCTGCAAGTTAAGACTTCTGGCCACTCGTCCATGAAGTGCAGCTTTCTGTAGTGTATGGCTTATTGTGTTCATATGGACAGCCTCTACTTGGGACCTCTGCAGCTCCTTCAGAGTTGTTGTCTCTGCTGCCTGATTAATGCCCTCCCTGCCCGGTCTGAGAGTTTCGGTGGGTGGCCCTCTCTTGTCAGGTTTGTTGTGGAACTATTTTTTTCCATTTGATGATAATGGATTTGATGCTCAGGGGGATCATCAGAAATTTGGATTTATTTTGTAACCCAACCCTCAACAACTTTGTCCCTGACACTTTTTGGTCTTGTTGCTCTTGTCTCATGGTGTGGTTTGGTTATATATATAAAAATTCAGGTTGTAATGTAACAAAATAGGTAAAAAGCCAAGGAGGTGAATACTTTCCCAAGGCACTCTATACATTCATCCTCAAAATTGCATGAATAGTTTTGTAGTTGCGAGTATATTCGTGTTGTAATGGTGCACTGGAATGTGCGTTCAGGAAAGGTAGGGCCATTGGTTGCATGACCTCATTAACATAATATTAGGTTGTCATAGGTGATCTGCCATCACATTAAGTTGCACACCACACCATGACACAAGGCCATCTGGACGTGTGATACGTGGCAAGAAACCATTAATCCTGGCACTGACCACTGTGCCTCCACACATGGATTCATTGGTTGCGCATTGCAGTCGGTTGAGTACTTGTGGGTGCAACGATTTTTTGATGATGAGGGGGTGATTTTTTAATAAAGCTTCTAAGTTTTTGGATGCTACTCATCTTGGCTGGTGATCATTTGGGCTAAAACTTTAGAGGACTTATTTAGTGGATACGTTTGTGTGGGGGGGCTCAAGGGTAGGTGGGAAGCGCTAGGTATGCAGCCAGGGGGCGGGTACACTCCATTTCTCCAGCCACAGCACTGCGTCTGGGCATGTCGCCGCTCGCAGTGGCTAATTTGAACCAGCCGGAGCACTTGGCATCCAGCGCGGCTTCTGTGGTCGTGGCTTCTGGTCATACCACTGCTGCTGCTGCTTCTGCTGCTGCTCTGTTTCTGCTCCTGCTTGGAGCAAGGAAGAAAACAAAAAAAAAGGAAAAACCAGATAAGGGGTAAAGGAGAGGCCAAGATGTAAACGCACTCTTTTGCTGCTAGTGGCTAACCCACATTCCCAAATGCGTTACCAACCCCGGAGGGAGAAATGTACACACCCTGTACCCAATCTCTGCTCTCTTGAACAAAAAAAACCCCATAAACCCACAGTCACTCACACTCACACACACACATATGGTGAGATATGAGACAAGGCTTCAGTTCTCTCCTCTCTCTCTAGCCACACATTTTCTGCCCATTAGGCGAATCCCTTTGTCTCTTTTCAGGATGCAAAGCAGTGACCTCATTGGCTATAATTTCAGCCATGACATCACCAGGGCCTGGGTAACAAAGGTGCTACACTTGACGTTATCCATCAAAACGATGCATTGGGCCTGAACTAGATCGCTGTTTGCTCTTTAGACACTACCAAGTTCCAGGCTTCCATGATATCAGAGGATATATGGCCCCGTTGTTTTTTGGACTAACTGTCATACTGTCGTGAGAAGGCATTCTACTAGATTTTGGAGCATTTCTCTCTGGATTTGATTGCATTTACCTAGAAGAGCAAAAGTGTGTGAGTGAAGGCAGGATATTGGGTGAATACCATCTTACCTCATTCCAAACTCCCAAGTCATCCCAAAAGTATTGGATGGAGCGCCATCTTTCCAGAGAACAGAGTTCCGCTGCTCCACAGCTCAATGCTGGACTTTATACCCCTCTAACCCATGCCTGTTGTTAGGCATGGTGCCAATAGGTTCATGTTTGTTTATCTGCTCTAGAAAGTTCTATTCTAATGGCAGCACTTAGAAACGAGACAAGCTGTGTGTGTATTTGCACATGTGTCAGCAATGGGTACACCTTAAAGTGACTGAATGCATTCATTAAAGGGGTGTCCACTAACATTTGGACATATAGTTGACTTGCTATAGTTTTGGGGTTTCCTGGCTCCTGTTCCAAGCTCACGTCCAGGAACGCTCTCTCTCTCTCTCGCTGTTAGACACTGTGTGTGCACGGAAAGCACCCAGCCTCACCACTTAGTGTGGAGAATCATCGGGATAATTATAAAGCAATACACATCCAGACACTCTCTGGCTCCCCCTCTGTGGGAATTGGCCAGCTCTGGGAGAAATTGATAGCTATTTAGCCACTGGATAGTCATCTGTTTTTGTGCATTAATTGTGTATTAACAGCACTGCCAGATTTAACAGTGGAAATTGGGGTTGGACCAAAAAAGGCTCCTGTGCCACACATCATGTGTGTATGCACACATGGGCACATGTGCCTGCGCGTTTGCTGGTTTTGAGCCGTCCTTGAGGTTGGTGCAGCATCGCCTCCACTCTGTATTCGGAGCGCTCTCCGGCAGCTGAAACGCTGCCCAGTGTGAAAGGTGCGTTTTTACAGCCCATTAAAGTGGATGCTAATGCAGATCTGTGCACAGGAGCAGGTAGGTGTGGAAAGTGATACCTGCGGATAATGTGTGTGGAGCCATGCCCGGGGGTCAGGGTTGAGTTGCAGCAGAGTGGATGAGGTGGCGCCCACACCTCTCTTCACCTACACCAGCGCGGGACGTTGATTCATCCCCCCTCTAGTGTGTGTGTGTGTGTGTGTAATATGGCAGTATAACTTTCAGTGCTGTCTCGATACACAGACCAGTGGTTAAAGCTCACAGCGACTTTGATCATGATTCTTTACAAACACCACAATTTAATTCCATTATTTTGGTGTGATTTCAAATTATTCTTAAAAATACAGTGACATTAAAAATGTGCCCCTAAGACCTCCTGAACATGCTTCTGTTTCCATTCTTTCCTATATACTGTATGGACAAAAGTATCGGGATGCTTTTTAGAAGATTCTAGAGCATTGCTGGGAGAATTTGATTGCATTCAACAAGAAGGACAATACTTACTGAGGTCAGGATGTTGGATGATCACCACCCCAACTCATCCATACTCACAGAGAGCATGTTTCCACTGCTCAATGGGTGCGAGGGGCTTTGTACACCTCTAGCCCCTGCCTGAAGTCAGCAATACTTCTCTACATGGTCTAGACGAGCTGAAAAGATGTGTCGTGTAGTGTATAAATCAATCTTTTCAGTCGGTCTTTTCACGTTTTACTAAAGAAATATTTGTGGTATATATTCATAGTTGGTTTATATGAAAATAAAAAAGTTCCAGTGTTAATGATGTTGAGGGGAAAAAAAACTGATTTGGAGGCCCTGCTAGGTATAGGGGCCTGGACGCGTCCACTCAGGGGCCCTGATCTAGGGGAGGCTCCTCAGCAGCACTCTGGTCAAACCCCCACCCCCCCCCCCCCCTTCACACACTCCAAACATGACTTTTTCATTAAGCCGCTGAATTCCTGCGCTCCAGTTGGAGGTGATTTATCAGCACTGAGCTTCATTTCAGGATCATATGAAACAGACACAGCACACACACAGCCCATCTCTCTCATGCATTATTGTGTTTCACATCCAGGCCCAAGGGTGTGTGTGTGTGTGTTTAGGGTTGGGTAGGAGATTAAGAGAAGATAGTATCTCCAGGGGTCCCTCATGTGGATAGCTTTAGATGAAACGCTGTGTGAAATGTGTGTGTGTGTAGGGAAACTGGAAGAAGGGAGCCTCCCCACTCATGGGACGTGTCTAATGAACCTTATTAAGGCCTCCAGTGTCGTGTTAGATTCCCTTGTGTGGACTTGTGCTTGAACCTCCTCGCTTGTTGTGGTGTATGGTTGTTCTTCAATAGTAAAACAGGTGGTCATTTTATCAGTTTTTCGGGTGAATTTTGGAACTTTATAAGGTTCGAGCTACAGTTGAACTGTATTAAAGGGGATTTATTCAGGGAGCATTTCTGCAATTTACATTTGTGGGGCATTTTTCTAACTTTAGTATGTTTGCTCTGAGGCCTGTTTCATTTCTGGCCCTCTTCATAAATAATGGTTCTAATGGCAACACGTTTATGAATGTTCCTCATTCATCCCCATCTGCAGCCACTATCCTCATGCTGGAGTCTGGTGATTTGCTCATTGCCAGCACGTGTGTGCAGCCTTAGCTCCAGTTCAGTGACAGAGTACTTCTACGTAGGCAGTTTGAGCCAGGCTGGGCCCAGTCTGCAGCCTGCTCAGGGTTGCAGTGAAATATGGCTCTTTGCTGGGCCAGGGTAGCTCAGGTTCACCCCTTAGTAAATCCAGCCCTTTTTATAGGAGCTATAAAACTCGTAGCTGTTCCTTGACGCGCTCGACTGGGCTTTGAAGTTCCGCTTACATACACGGTACGGACAAAAGTATTGGGACACCTGCTCATTCATTGTTTGTTTCAAAATCAAGGTTGTTAAAAAGAGTTGATCTTGCTTTTGGTGGAGTTACTGCCCAGGTAATACTTTTTAGGATAGGATAGGATAGAACTTTAGTGATCCCTTGGGAGGGTTCCCTCAGGGAAACGAGGTTTTGAAGCATTGCTGTGATGGTTTGCATTGCATTCAAGCATTAGAGTGGCATTAGTGAGATCAGGATGTTGGACGATCACCACCCCACTCGTCCCCAACTTTCCAACTGTTCCTAGCTTTGGATGGAGCATCATTCTGGAGAACACAGTCCAGCTGCTCCACAGAACAATGCTGGGGGGCTTTGTACCCCTCAAGAACACACCTGATATTAGGCAAGCATGGTGAGAGTAGGTTGGTGTTTGTTTATCTGCTCCAGAGAAAATTGCTATAGTACTTTTGGCAGTACTTTTCTACAGGGACTAATCTAACTGGGTGTGCATTTGCACATATGTGTCAGCAAAGTGTGCAGTGTAAAGTCGATGAATAAGGACATTAGAATGAGTTTCTGCTCTCTCATTCCCTGGCCTCACAAAAAAACAAATTTTGTCGCTCTGACTACTTGCAATGCAGTTAAGAATCATTGATCCTTTCATCCTCTTGTTTTTTTTAGCTTGTGCTTGGGACATCTGTTCTGACTAAAACCAGTGTGCCGTTTCCCAGGATCGATCTGGTGTTTTATACGAGTAAATCTGCTGCTGCCTGAGCCCTGTGTGTGTAAAGGAGGGAGAGGGGCAGGAACTAAACCCTGAACGTCCAGCAGCACCTACTCGATGACCTCACTCCTCCGCTTCCAGCAGGAAGACGTGAACGAGAGAGCGTGCAAGGAGAGAGTCAAAGCCTTTTACAATCACCTAATAACTCCATTACATGAAGCTATGGGGCACGCCGAAAAAGCTAAAGCCCATTCCTGAAAGCCATGGCCCTAATGTACAGCCGAGGTGTACAATTCAGATATACGATACCCGGGCCAATGGAGCACAATTGCTTTAAAAAAAAAAACGTATAATATTAGGTTATTACCTTCGAAAATTAAATATCACCAGAGGAGGGGTGAGAGCATTTTAAGGAACGTAATATTTCCACCCTCCACTCTCTGCTGTCAACACGTGATGTGCCATTAATTGGGTTAAAAATCTAATGTTTCTCCACTGGTTTTCACATCCAAGGCTGGTCCACATCTCTTCCCCGGGCTGCTGGATGAAGTGGGCTTGGCCTCATCGTAATGAAGCAGTTTGTTTTTCCCAGCCTTTGTCAAAGTTCGGGGGTAGAGATCCAGGACAAAGGTGGTGTTTTTGCTCTTTATGTCATCTGTGCTTATCTCTTTTGTTCTCCATCCTGAGATGAGAATGCAGGATATAATCAATCTCACTACAGTTTATGGACAAAAGTGTTTGGACACCTCCTCATTCATCGTTTCTTCTGAAATCAAGAGTATTATACATTTCTCCTGCCTTTGTTGGAGTAGCTGCCTGTACTGTTAAATGAAGTTTCCTTCTATTTTCTACTTTTTTTTTTTACTATTTAGAAGCTGTGAGAATTTGATTGCATTCAGCTGGAGCAAGTCAGTGAGATCAGCATGTCATCATCCCAATTCCCCAACTAATCCCAAAAGTCATTTCAGAGAATACAGACCTCAAGAACACAGCTCAACGCTGGCAGTAGGCATGATGCTAAAACATTCATGTAAGCTTATCTGCCCCAGAGAGTCTTATTCTGTTGGCAGGGACTAGACGAGCATTTGCACATCTGTTTCAGCAATAGGTGCAATTTAAAGTAGCTAAATGCATTCATTAGAAGGGGTGTCCACAAACATTTGGACATGTCTATTTCTGGAAGCAGGGCTCTCTAAATACCCTCCAAAATCATTTCACACGCTTTTTTTTAAGAAGGAGATGGAATATGCATTCGGGATTACAAGGAAATTCACTTTTAATAGTGCAACTGCCAGCTCGTAATGAAACGTTAATGATGGCCAGCCAGTGTTGTTTCTTTGGCATTGGACATATCATTGGATCCCGCAACTCCAGCTGTGGAGAAATGTTTGTTGCTCTTCATTTAATTTTCTCTACGAACATTAAATCTCACCAGAGAGACGATGGCCGTGAAGATTAAGAGAGGAGAGAGAATTACCTGTGATTGGCATTGATTGCAGCTGCAGAAATCCATCGATAGGCCTTCAAGTGGTATATGAAACACCTATGGCAGGACTGTATGAGAGAGCAGTAATAGTATGCATGAGCGCAGAGCTTCCAGGCAACATGCAGAGAGATGCTGATGAGGTGGTGGTCAGACACGTGTAAAGACGGGGCTATCCAGTGTTGGCCTTGTCTCATTGATTGAGGCCAGTCCGCTCTGTGATCAGCGTGTGGAAGCGTGTTATGTCACCATAGGGTGTGCATTGTGGTCAGGGCATGGCGTGGGTTTGCGGATTGTCACACATGCTGACCTAAGGATCTTCTCCCCTGTTGAGGAATGTTCTGGATGCTTTCAGTGTGGTTTTGTCTCGCTCTCTCTCTAACTCTCTCTCTGTGTGAGGGAGGGTTTGACTCACTGGAGATCAATATTTAGCATCCCATGCGTGAAACAGGCAGATGTTTGGAGTTTCCTTTTCAGAGACGAGAGGGCTTCTCCTGAGTGAAGGAGATCAATGCTTCCTTCCCTCAGTGTCTCCATGCTCTTGCTCATCCTCTGGAAGGATATTCAGTTGTGTGTGCACCCCGTGGACCTGCCAATGTTTGGGGACAGTTCAACTATCCATGGTCTGCCTACCAGTTATCGCTGCTGTTGCCATGACATTGGCAAAGAATTTTGTGTTATTGTTGTATTTTTTGCAAATATATGAAAAGTCCTTGGTAGAACTGAATCCAGCCAACATTTAGATCATTTTGGAAATATATTTTAGTGTGTTTTATCCAAACAAATTGAGGCTCACAGAAACCTTGTATCTCAAAAAAGAGCAACTTTATAGGAAGAAGAAAAAAAAAACTTGGACGTCAGCGTTAAGACATCTTGGAGTATTTAAATTGGTTCATTCATTATGAAATTGTCAATGCAAATTATGTGAAAACTGAAAACAACAAAAATAGAGATAAAAGGTTTTCGACATGATGTCTTTATGGTGACTACTAAATGGGTCTTATTCTATTGGCAGACGATATTGATGAATTCAACACTATAACAGATATTTCATTACAGGTTTTGTTAAGAAATAATAGATAAAAAAAGCAAAAATATCTGCTAGAGGAATAAACCAAGTAAAATTAAACTCATTGACAATATTAGCTGAAAACAATGTCTCAACAAGAGCTACACTACACAAAAGTAGCCTCTGAGAGCCTTTTAATAAGGCAGCAGGGGAAGAACTTTTACGCCCTCTTGTGCCAAGTGTTTAATCAGAGCACCCCTATATTCATTTACATTTCTGCCTGAGACAGAACTGCGTGCTGATCCAATGCATGCACATCCAGTTATCAGAGTGTATTATTATTATTATTATTATTATTATTATTATTATTATTATTATTTGTGAGGTAGTAATATGTAACATAGTAATAAGTTGAATAATCTTATAATATTCTTACAACGAAATATCCGACATGTAGGCTAGATTTAAGAGGTTTTCACTTGCTAAAATAGCATTCTTTGCAGTGCTGACATCTTTACAACTTTACAACTTTCATTTCCGTCACATAAAATAACATAAATTTCATTGTTGCTCGCTTCAGTGGCTGAATGTTGGCTGAGATCTCTCTATTTTCACTAAGCTACAGCAGAATAGGGTCCATTACATTGAATGAGACTTCCCAATATTCTCCAAAGCATTTTCAGTCTTGCAACAATGGCTACAGATGACCATATTTGTGGGTGGAGCATGCAGAGGTCAACTGGCAGAGTGTTACACACAGTACTGCCCTTGCTCTGTCAGGTCCAAAGGAGGCCAATGGAAGTGAGAAGGCAGACGGAAGAGGTTCTGGTGTTAAACAACAGGAGTCTGATTTGCAATTGATTTGTTCATTTGCAAGCAGTGTGATTGAAAGTGAGGATGCAGTGTCAGTCTGAGCTAGTGCTAACATCTCTCTCTCTCTCTCTCTCTCTCTCTCTCTCTCTCAACAGCACTTGCAGCAGCATGAGAGTGCGGTAGAGGGAGAGGCATGCTACTATCACTGCGTGCTTTGCAACTACTCTACCAAGGCCAAGCTGAACCTGATTCAGCACGTGCGCTCCATGAAGCACCAGCGTAGTGAGAGCCTGCGCAAGCTACAGCGTCTGCAGAAGGGCCTGCCTGAGGAGGAGGAGGACCTGAGCACCATCTTCACCATCCGCAAGTGTCCCTCCGGCGACACAGGTAGGAGGCTTGCAGTCAGTCACACATGAACACAGACGAATAAAGCTTCCTGGAAGGTTCTTGCCTTATACGTAAATGCACACATATTCCGAAAGTTCACATATCCACATATTCTGAAGATTCGTTGAACTTTAAAAAGGCTTTTCTCACTCAAATCCTTTTTTTTTTATTATTTTTTCATTAAAGGACCATATTTTGAAAGGTAGTGGAACCCAAAGGGGGCTTCTTTCTGGAATCAGAAACCCTTTTGGAACCCTTAATTTAAAAAAGTGTCCCCATCCTTCTTCTTGCTGCTCTGCCCAGTTAGAAATATACATGGTAGGATATAAAATAGTTTGCTGGTGTTTCATCAAATGAGATAAACACCCTGTTGCTGATGTTTTTGATTGAGGTTGGATTAATCTACTAGTTTAAAATATTCAGTGATGTTTTCTTTTATAATGCATCCTAACAGTGAAGCCATACTGCTCAGAACCATCCTGCAATCCATCAGATTAACACATGGATCATATGACCACAGAGCATAACATAAATAGAGAATAAGACCTCCTAAAAATGCATCATTTCTAATCTAGAATTTGATTCAAATTAAGAATTTGAATGGTTGAAATCGATCCCCATTTTGGAGCACTAATGAGTTTGTCAACCATTTTCTTCTGAGTGTCAGAATCGTAAAGTTTAATTTGAACGTGATTTTGAGAGGACTATAATCTACCATAATTCAATGGCAATTTTATTCTAAGTTTATTATTCTGCTATTAATTCTAATGCAGAACCTATGACGAATGGCTTGGTAATAGTTAAACATATGTTGTGGAGTCCCTCAGGGTTCTATTGTAGGGTCTATGCAACTGATAATTATGAGAGTAATGCAGTTATGAGTCTGAAGAACTGAAATGAGAGCCTAATTACAAGCATTATGGAAAACAGGACACCTTTAGAGACCAGAAAAATTACCAGACTAGAGTCTGGGTTAGGATTTCTTGCTGAAATTTGGACCCAGTTTGTGGAAGACTGAGCTGAAATTGACAGTGCTAGAATCTGGTAGCATTGGTTACATGGTTGCATTGATACTGTTAATAAGACAAGGTACAGGTGGGCAATATGCCACTATTTTAACTTTTGATACATTTTGTTATTGTGATGCACAATAATAATAATTCTTCTGAGCTTATTGTGGATGCAGTCAGCGTTTAAAGAACATTTCTCTGCAGAGAAGTTTAATTAGTCCAGTTTGGACACGGTACAGCAGATTTTGAACAGAAATCACTGTATTAAATATTGGAAAGTCATGAATCAAATGTAGACTGTTTGTTGTGACTTTTCTTAATCTTTTGCATTCTAGGTTAATTATTGTACTATTTGTCCTAATGCAGAACCTAGTCTCACGGGGTTCTGTTGTAGGGTCTATGCAACTGATCATTATGAGAATAACAGTTAACAGACTGGAAAACCGGGACACTTACTGACCAGCAAATTCTCCAGATAGGAGGTAGGGTTTGGATTTCAGGTTGAAATGTGGATCCAGTTAGTAGAAAAGTGGGCACCTTATACATTAACATTAATGCTGTTATTGTATCATGATCAATTTTTGTTGCACAGTATACTTTCCTGAGCATATTGAGCAATTCAATGCTTAAAAAGCACTGACAACTGATTTCATTAAAGGCAGTGTAATTCATCCTGTGTAAATGGACAGGGGTTAATATCATGGTAGTAAGAAGGGGCGAGTATTGAAATAGCAATTTTTAAGAATCTGTCACTACTGATGCATTTTGTCTGTGATCACGTGTATCAGAAAATATATAGTGTATTGTGGAAATGTCTTTAAATATCATGATATAATAATTTACCATATCACCCACCCCAAGACATAGGGGGCTGCATAAACAAGCATAAAAACAGTGATGCATGTGACTCATTTGTCTCGGTTGTGAAATCCACTTCATTTTTAATTAATCAACACCGTGGACTTGTTCAACTAACTCTTGCTGCTTTTATGGAGCTCTCCATCATAGGTGATAGATTAGTCCTATTACATTTTCTTAATATGAAGAAACATACTTCTTTGGTGCCGTGAATGTGTATAAGTATATTCCATCATAGCAGTGTCAAAGTACTATTAAATACATTCCCATATTACAAGCATCTTTTCTTATTTTCTGAAACCCTGTCTTCTCACTCAGACGAGGCAGCGTGCAGGCGAGCAGCACAGAGGCAAAACCATCTTCACTTTCAGCACGTTCTCCGAATGAGCTTTGAACCCTGTTCCAGAAAGTGTACCCAATATCCTTAACAAGAGCTCTGACTGCTCATTCAGTTCCTCTTCATGCTCAAAGCACATTAAGCACTTTCAGAGAGCTGAAAGTTTCTCTGACTTTTTTTCTTGCCCCATGATATCGCACGCTGATATTCAAAGCGTGCCAGTAGACAGCCGTCTGCTCCCGGGTTGCGTCTTTGACATGAAAGGGATGGGAAGAAGAAGTGTGACTGTGTGGTTTATAGATCACTGATCAGATAGGAGGACGTCCTGAAGAGTAGGCGGAGCCAGGAACTGCACGCTTATTAAACCCAGTGGTTCCAAACTCCCAACTGATGCTGGAGACCCCTTTCTTGCATGGCTTTAGTGTTTTAATTAGCCGATTAGCTGGTTCAAGTGTGTTGAAGCCAGGAAAAAAAGGGTGCAAGGCAACAGCGTTCCAGGACTAGGCTTGGGACACACTGTGGTTAACATACACTGGCAAATGACGTTGGCCGTTTGAGGCTTCATGACAAAAACAAAAGACACGAGTTGGGGGTCATTGCGTTACTCAGCGATTACGGAAGAAAGAACTGCAGTCAATTAACACTGTCTCAGTGCAGATTTGGTTTTCTAATCACTTTGACTCCTCTGCACCCTGACAAAGGGGCTCCATTGTACGTCCAGCCTCCCCTCCTCTTCTGGCAGTGAGGCAGGCTAGCCAGCGCACAGCTACCCTCTGTACTGGGGGGGGGGGGGGGATGAGAGAGAGAGAGAGAGAGAGAGAGAGAGTGAGTGAGTGAGAGAGAGAGAGAGAAAAGGAAAGGGGGGGAGAAAGCCTCTGAAGACGCTTTGTTCCGAGGAGGCAGGGATAATGAAGCCAGCGGCCGGGAAATTGCGCAAAAGGCAGTCACAGATCTGAGGCAAATCATTAGAGAACATATTTAGCCGAGCAATTAAGGACAATTAAGCTTTCTGCTCGCTGCACTCCAAATATGTTAATGACTACAGTACAGTGGACAAGTGAACATGCAAAGGCAAGAGGAAGGCCCACTTAGGTTAAAAGGGTGGGGGGTTGGGGATTTTAGTGAGCGTGTTGTGTGTTGCTGGGGAGGGAGGTGGTGATGGTGGATGGCGGGGGGTTATGGTGGAGTTCACAAACAAGTCAGATTTTTTTCCCTCATGCTCCCTCTCTTGCGTTTTTTTTTTTTTTTTTTTTTTTGGTTGATGTATTTATTTATATATTTTCTCAGCTAACCTTTGATGTGTGTTAATGGATTCCCTTGTTTGTTAGGCTGGCTGGAGGTTAGGTAATGGCTCCTGCAGTGGGGTTGTGTGGGCAGAGCGGCATAAACACTCATGCAACACACAGACACACAAGCACACATGCACACAGTTTGACATCTTTCTTCTGCCATCTTTTCTCCAAGTTGCACCAAAGTGGAGAAAGTGTGCAAGCATACGAGCAGCACAAATCCTGGTTGTGTTCTCATCAGTTTTCTACCATCACTGAATTAAGAGTTGCTTTTTGGGGGGGGGGCTGGGGGGCCACTTGCTTTGATGATGGCAGGTTGTGCTCTGTAGCCTAGTGAGCTTTTGATGTCTTTAATTACAGACTCTGGTATTATTGAATTTCTGTACTTTTCTGTCAGGAATATGTAGGTAATTAAGACTTACTAGGGTTTGACTGTTGATTGGGAAATTCAGATGAAGGACAAGGTGAGTGTGAATCGAACTGAAGCTGCTCAAAAGGAGGCTGGGTAGGTCTTATTACCAGCTATTATTTCATGCACATGTGCAACAGAAAGAAACAGAGGCAGAGAAAGCATGCAGGCGAGCAGATACCTGTTAACTGACATCACGGTCATGGTGAGTAGCAGCCAGTCAGTCCCCTTCCAGAGGAACTGATCTGTTAATAGCCTGTGACGCGCTGTTTACCGAGCCAGGCCGGCTGCAGCACAAGCGCTGAAGGCCTGATTGATTGCCCTACAGATGCAGGATCAGGCTCAGGCTCCCGCCATCCAGGCCAGCTCTCTTTCCTTCACTCACTCACTCAGTGCCAGGAACAGCCTGGGCCTGGGCCTGCTGCTCTTCTACAGCCAAGCAGGTCCCTTTAAAGAGCACGGGGTGAGCAATTCGCTCCCCTTGGCCTGGCTTGAGCTCACTTTCTTACCCCCCCCCGTACTTCCCTTACCTCTTATATATATTTTTAGAGGTCCGTTAAATGAGATGAAGTGTGTAATAAAGAATGTCTGCCTTCTTTGCTCGCCTCAATCCCCCTTTCCCTCATTTTGAGCATCTTGATCAAATTATGCTGATAGCGAATGATCTTTTCTTCAGTTCACTTTCAAATCATTGCAAATTTGTCACTTTCTGTCTGCCACAGCCTCCCAAAAATGCCTTTTCACTTCATAATGTCTTGTTCCACACTTTAGTCTGTGAACCCCACCCCAATAACCGCTGTTCCTCCCTCAACACAACCCCACCCCCCCCTTCCCCATTTCTTTGGAGCTCAACCATTCCCTCCTGGTGTAACATTTAATTTCCTCATCGCTAGCTCTTCTGAGGCACTGCACTCTTTCTTGTGGTCAAGGCGCAGTCACTAAAGTGGTGGAAGGTGGTGCAGGGTTCCCCTGCTTGTTAAAACAAAGCTAGCCCTAGATTTCCGGGTCAACTAGCCAGGAACTCCCCTGGCTGCTGCTGGTCGGCATGCGCAGCCTGGTCGGTGTTATGTGTTGGTATTAGCCACTTCTCCAGGCTGAACTTGGCCCCTGCTAGCCTTCCCCTGAACTTCAAACAACAACACTACACAAGCTACAAAAGCTCAGGATATGGCAGTACCCCAGAAAAAAAGGCAGAAGGAGGTATGTGGACGGCCCTGGTTACTGAGCCAGTGCTGCTCTCCTCTCCATGCTCTCCAGCCCATCTACTCCCTGAAGTCTCTTTACTCTTTACTCGGCCTGTATGATGTCTAATGCATCCAGAGCTTTGTGAAGTGACACCTAGAAACCTGGGTGTGTGGTGGCACCTCTCAACCCAGCGTTCTTTACTAAACAATTAGTACAGGAGGAGTTGAGAATCCCGGCAGCACACATTAATGCACTTTAACCATCAGCTACAGCGCTGTAAAAGCCCTGCATTAAGGCTGACCGGCCACCCCTCAGGGAGGGCTAGCGTGGCTCTTTCTGAACAGCCTCCGCAACTGTCAGATCCCATTTTGTGGTCATTTGTTAGCAACACCAATGAGGATCATTTTAAAAGAAAAAAGATCCATACCTCTAATTCGGAGAAAGTGTGTCATAGCAGATGCTGCTGATGAAAACAATCGATTGTGGAAATATTGATTGCTTTGTTTTCAGTTTGATCCATATTTTCTGCTGTGCTTTGTTATTTTTTTTTTCTCTCTCAATAATAACCAAGTCCCTGCTGTGATTAATATAACAGTTATTAACGAGTACTCCAGCTGGGCCTATATACTAAGTCTGAAAGGGTGCAGTGTGTGAAAACCTGCTGAAGAAGAAACACACACACACACACACACACACACACACACACACACACACACACACACACACACACACACTGGAACTAAAGTGTGGGGACATTTCCATGGGTAAGGCGCAAGTAGTGTGGGCAGAGTTTGGATGCCATGTGTCTTGCCCTCCTCAACTTCCCACAGAGTGCTGGGGTGGCAGAGATGAATCTCCTGTCCAATTAGAACTGTGCAAGGATAGAAAGAACCTATTGTTTCTAATTCATTCCTACGCTCTGAAAATGTGCTGCTTAAGTGTGCTGCCCTCTAGCTTGGACCCTGTCCATCTTTCTTAACCCCTTCAATGTCCAGCAAGGCGAAGGAGATGTCTGAGGCATTCCTGTACCTTACAGCACACCAATTAATCTAGAACCCCAGGCCAATTATGTGGGATGTTTTTGCCATAAAATTAGAGGAGTATATTTAGGAGACAGTCACACATGCCAGATATTGTTAATATCAGGAGATCATAAGCTACTCAGATTTGTCTTCATTTGAGACGTAAGTATTAACAGAATTTAAGTAAAATGTAATTGTGCATATAATGTTTGGACTTAAAAAGGACTTAAAAAACACTTTATATTTCAGACATCCTAAAGGAAATAGGTCATCCAGGATGTCTGAACTGAAAGTGCAATATTGAGAAGAACGGAAGTTCAAAGAAAATATGTATATATTATTTTTTTTGTGTCAGTATTGTCCCCCCTCGGTATTCTGAGGACTTTTATTCTGAATTTTTTGTGAGCGCTGTGTGAGCAAAGAATGAGAGAAAACAACCCCTCTGTTCTCATTTTCATCTTGAACACAATCTCTAGGTCAGTGATGTCACTAGCTCCACCTGCACTCTCTGATCAGTCGGAGTCTGCATGCAGGTCGAGCATTTACCTGTGGACACAACAGTAAACGAGCAATGGAAGGCTGCTATGGCATTTAAATTACCATTTAATTCATGCAACTCCACAAAAAGTGTGGATCTTGGGTTGTAACTGTGTACATGGAAATGTGTGTGATGAGTGGTTAGTGACACTCCAGCACCAGATAACAAGAGCTCTTCCGCGAGTGGCATTCACCAGGGCATATGGCTGGTTGACACATTGGGGTCTCTCACATCATAAGAGTTAATGGATTTGGGTTATTTTTTTTTATTCTGTAGAATGAGGTGCACAAGAGAAAAGCTGAAAGCAGTTATGAGGCAGGAATTAGAGGTAGTTCTCAGTTGAGGTTCTTCTCGGTGCTTAGGAGTGATGACTGACTGCTGTGTGAGTAGATGACAATGCTGCTTGCACATCTTCTGGCCATGAGGATTTGTTGTTTTGTAAAGCTGTTGAAGCTGTAGTTGCAGGCTCTTGATCACTTAGGATGAAATGGCTTTTTGTGGGTCCAGTACTGGACCTTGCCTTGCTTATAGCATCTGGATTTTCTAGCAATAAGGACATCTTAGCAGACACATCATAGTCCTTCAAATCGGGACAAGATCAAATCTTTGCATCTGCGGTTTCTTTATTATTCGTTCCTGCCCATTTCTACTTAGGGCAAACTATAGGGAATGGAATTTGCATTCTGAGAGTAAGGTATTTCCAAGGCTATATGGATATATACTCATTTCTGGACTCTGACCAAGAGCATGGACAGAAGACAGCATGTGTCTACACTGAGAGAAAGAGGCCGTTTATACAACTGTCCGTCCTTTCTTTGGGATAAAAAGGGACATATATTTATTCTGAGCAGAAAGACAACCACACTGTTTGCCTAAGCAATCTGTCTGAGCAGAGCATATACTGCACATATGCGGTAAACGCTGGAGGATAGGAACCCATCAGATGTTGGGATGAGCCAATCCAGGTTAACATCCCCAGACCTCTTTGGGGCACGTAGACACAAGCCATGCCTGGAATGTCCTCTCCTCTTTACATGCTTGTTAAAATGCAAAGTAAACCTTCCCAGAAACAGGATATTATAACTGGTGCCCACTGGCCCCTTTGCTCTCCAGTTGCCTGCTCCAGCTCCCTACGCCCTGTTAGACCTGGGAAGACGAATGGCAACAGCAGCTTCTGAAAGAAGGCAAAGCTTCTTTTTAATAAACTCTGGAATTGGCGTGAGATGGGGGACATCAGAGGCAGGAGAGGGCCCCGGGGCCCCAGGCCGGCTCCTGTCGGCCGGCCTTCTCTTAATCTCTGGACGAAGCGTGCAGCCAAGCAAAGGAAATTGTTTGCAGTCCGCGGAACGTGGCACGAATTTCATAAATACATTAACTTTCATTTTGAAAGATATTAAAAAGAAAATAGGCCTTTTATTAAAAAGTCTGAGCGATGGCCTTATAGATTTTCCACTCGGCGCATGTTAAGACAGGGCCTTGCACAGCCATCTTATCCAAATGCACACAAGGAAGTCTTTTCTTTGCCTCTTGGTTTATGGACAGACCGCTGTTTAAATTCCTCCGCTGGCTCATCCTGCTGCTGCAAATTGAGCGAGAAGGCCGGCTGCTATTCCTGGATTGTCTGCGAATCCGAGCAGTTTGTGTCTCGATTTCTCCAACCTTTTTTACAGGCTAGTCCTGGATGCTGTTGACCACTGACTGCCCCAGCAGGAAGGTGAGAAAGGCTGGAGTCATATGTCCTGCTTCACAGGAGGGTGTGTGTGTGTTTAATGGAGTGAACAGAGGGGCCCAGGTGTGAATTTTGAGAGCAGGGTACGTCTGGATCTAGGCATCTCTGCACTGAGGGTGCAAAGTACACGTGTGGAATACGTTGTTGTCCACATACTCGTACACACAATTAACAAACATATGGGTGTTCGCACCCCTACCAAATGTTCATGCATGGGAGTGAGAGAGGCCTCCTCTGTCATCAAGCTCTTTTCAAGCTCCTTCATTTCGAGCCCTGGCGAGGTGTGCTGCCCTGGTAAGACAGGAGAGATGGGGCATTATAATATTAGTTTCCTCCCCTGCCCCCACTTCAATCCACCTCTCGTCATTACAAGACACTCTCCTTGAAAGCTGATCCAAAAGATAGACAGGCCATCAGGAGGCAGTCATCTCATTTGTACTTACCAAACGTGCTAATGAGTTCTATTCTGGGGTGCGTCAGGCTGTGGTGGGGAATTTCAGAACGCAAATGGGGCGCCAGGGTTTCAGGTGGCAGTGTGCAATCTCATGCTCCCCCCTCCAGCTCTTATGTCCGGCAGGAGATTAGCAGCTATACAGGATAAGAGCTGTCACTCATTACTGTCATTCTGACAAGGCTGCATGATACACTCATGTGCCAAATGTCATGGGACATGAATGTGCTGTCCACTGTGGGTGGTAATGCCTTCTGTGATGTTTTCCCGATACACAGGTGATACTGTAGATTGAGGAATGTTAATCTACATCTACATCTACAGTGGGTCCAGAGCATATCCAGGATCACTGGGTCTGAGTTGGGAATACTGTACATGTTGGACACCTTGCAAACCAGGCTTTCAGCTAGGCTTTCAGCTAGGCTTTCAGCTAGGCTTTCAGCTAGGCTTGCATTAAATGAATGAATCAAATTCTTCATCAGTTATATCTATTTTGCTCTCAATTTCTGCCTTTGATTGAAATAATCAAAAAAGATTCAAGGTGATGAACCAAGTAACGCCTTTCACATTCTTACACTATTTTACATTCTCAAACGATTTGTAAAGTGTAGTAGTTCAATGCTTTGTTGTAGACATATTCAATCGAGAAAAAAGTGGCCCACAATTAGGACACATCCCTACCTTCCTAATGCCTGACTTTTCCCTTATGCATGACTGAGCTTTTAGTTCTTCATGTTCCCACCGACCCTGCAAGAGGCATACAGTTTGTTCTTATATAAGCAAGTAGTACCCTTCACAGCTGACTTGGAGCCTTCCCAAGCGCTGCATTATGATCTCACCGTGCGTACAGTACATTGTGATAGATTTGCTATTGATTAGATGTTTGTGGACGTATTCTGGCAACAAGAGCCAGCACATTCCCAAGCACTCTCTGAATGCATCGTTTGATGCTACATTGCCTCCGAAGGCGAGACAAGCCTTGTTCTCTTGCTTTCAGAATCAAGGCCGCTCCATTTGACCATAGGCAAAATTGAGCAGATTGAGGGAGAGAGCAACAGAGAAGTGTTTTTTTTCTAACTTCGATTGCGGGCAAAGTTTTGATTTCTCTTCTTTCTCTTTTTTTTTTAATAAGATGGGTTCTTTCCCCGCAGAGAGAAAGAGAGGAGATCAAAGGCCGTGATCTCTGCTCTGGATGAGCTGAGCGTGTGCGCGGCGGCTTTGACAGCCGCGCTGAACTCGAGTAAAGAATGTCCTCTCTCCTGCAGCACACACGCCTGCCTGCCCCCTCACTCACACTCTGAAGGCTCCATTCAAAAGCTGGCACATGAAACAAACCCTCTCTGAAAGGCGAGCTACGCCTTTCATTATAGCCTGCGCACTGATTTGACTGACTGGCATTGAGAGAGGCTGCCTGTCATTTTGCAGCTTCAGTGTGCAAGATGAACTCAGACACACACATACATACACACTGGCACACAAACACTGAAGAAACCCAGCCTGTCCCTCTACTCTGTCAATTAGAGGCAGCCAGGCAGATGGCCCTGATGAGGAGAGCAGGAATAATTCAATAGTCAACCCTGCTAACCTTTACCTGTGGACCCGCTCGACTGCCATTGATTCGTCCTGCGCTTGCTTATTCACACGCAGCCCAGAGGAAGGGAGAGGGAGCGAAAAGGCGTGCAAAAAGAGGTGGAGATGGAGGGATGCAGGGCGAACTGCTGGCTCCTGATCAATGTGACATTAGTGTATTCTGTCAGGTTTCTCTGAAGGGGGGCAAATGTAGGGGTCCTACATGCAGATACCATCATGTTTTTCTTTCCTTGTATATGGAGGAGAAGAATGCTAGCTGTGCCTCACAACTGGGTACAGAGGTTCTCGCACTTTGCCAGCTTCACCTGAGGCCCCCAGCTCTGATGCTTATCGATTAGCCACATGGCAAGGTGTGGCCACGGTGGTGGAGCACTACTGCACAACTTCTGGCAGAGCAGGCAGGGCAGTCACATTGGGGCCTGTAACACTGGACAGAATTGCCCCCTAACATCTTTATTGGATCCTTTATATCTGTTTACACTTACAGGTAGCTACAGTATAACCATCCACGTGAGCCTACACCAGCTTAATTGAGACATGCTCTGATCAACCTGTAACATGACCACCACCTCGTTTCTGCATTCTTTGTCCATTTTATCAGCTCCTCTAACTATACAGGACCACTTTGTAGTTCTATAATTACAGACGGTAGACCATCTGCTTTTCGACATTCTTTGTTAGTCTCCTTTCACCCTGATCTTCAATGGTCAGGACCCTACAGGACCACCACAGAGCAGGTATTATGTGGATGTCGGGACATTCCCAGCACTGACATGGTGTTGTTTTTTGTGTGTTGCACTGCCATTAAACACTGATCAAAAAAAGAAGCTGATCAAAGAAGCTGATCAAATAGACAGTGAATGTAGAAACAAGGAGATGGTTAAATTGTTATGGTTGATCAGTCAAAAGTCACAGGACACCCTTTAAGTTCAGAAACAAAAGGTAAAATGACACATTTGAATAACGCCACTGTTGCCTGCGTGGCCTGTCTGCTGACCTTGGCTACCTGCGTTGTCTATGGTGAGTTTGCTCATTAGAGTTGGCAGTTGGGGGGGCAGCAAGTTTCTTGTGACCTTTGGGTGAGTAAAATGACAATTGCCCTGTACAATCTTTGCAACTGGGGCCCAAAAGATCCTATGCCTTTACCTATACCTGCAGGTGATTTACTATTAAATCTGGTGTGGCTGCATTATGCTTCAGTGACCTGCAGGAGCAGCATGGAGCATGGTCGTATTTGGGCCCTGTTTGTCCAGACTGAGCTTCCTGAAGGAGGGCAAGCTCTGTTTAACCAGATGTTAGGGTTCCTCTGGCCAGTGACGGTCCGAGACAAGCTGCTGTTTGTTTTTGACAAACCGGGACATTCCTGCTGTTTGACCGGGGCCAGATTTATGACGTCTCTCCTGCTCGGGTGGACAGCCCAGGCCTTCACACTGTCTCTTTTGTCTGCCCGGACCCTGCCTCCGTGTCACTGCTATTTTATTAGCCGTTTGCAGACTCATTCTCCCTTCAGCCTGTTTAGACGGAGCTGAGTGATATGGCCCAGCACCACTGATTGATGTGCTTTAAAGTACAGTCTCGGCAAAGAAGTGACTGTTGCATATTTATCCAAGAGGTGCTGGTTGTATCCAGGCAGGAATATTAAATGGGAGTGTGCCGTGATTCTGTGCTCATTATTGCAAAAGTACTACATCAAAGGTGCCAGTTCTCATCAGACAGATTAGACCTGCTTTTGCACATGTTGTATTATGTGTCGTGGCAATCGCTCGCCATGGTGTCTTGTTTGCCGTCCCGTTTGCCAGCGAGTGGCTGACTTCAACAAAAGAGCCATTCTGAAGAAGGGAGGCTTCTTCTGCAGGAGGATGAAGATGCTGTCCTCAATTGTGTCTAACGTAGACCTCTCTGTAACACTTACTATCAACAAGGAGTAGGGAAGGGTCTTACGTAAGAGACACGTGACAAAAGATGATGCTCTAGCTGCTGTTGTCTCGCCTGTTAAAAGGGTTTATTACACAGGCAGTGATTCCCTGTCAATTCTCGATTCCATCTGCAGTTTTTGGGCTTTTCTTTTTGCGTTGGTTATCGTCCCACGACTCTGGCCATGCTTGTTTTCTGAGTCCTTCAAGCTTGTCGAGCATATTTTTTTGGTTAAAGATGAACTTTTAAAGCCACTGGGAGGGAAAGATGAGGAGAGGGTAGATGGCAAATATAGTGGAAGGTTTCAGATTAACCCAGCCTGACCAATTGGAAGCATTAAGATGAATAATCCACTGTTTAGAAAGCAAGCAAAGGTCGATTTTCACGCTAACCTGCTCGGTAAGCGTACAGGAGAGGCCTGCGTATCCAGTCGATTCGCCTGTGCTGTACAGTCAAGAGGAAAGGACACGCGATTCAGGCCCACTTTACAGCTGTGCATCGCTACATTAGAGCAAGTGCTGCTATAAAAAGACTCCCTCTGCCCTTTCACTTTGAGCAAGGGCTTTGTGCACTTGATTTAAGTTTGAATGAGCTTTCCCCATTGTGATACACGGTGAAGGACCATCAACCACTGTTTATATTAAAAAAAAAAGTGAACTAGGCTCTCGAACAGCATTAGATTTTAGCACTAGATGTTAACAGTTTTATAATGTCTGCATAAATATATCTCATAATTCTCATTCAAGTGCTCTCTTGATGCCAAAGACACCATAAAGATCTCTCACTCTTGCTCTCTCACGCTCTCTCCTGTTTCCGACATGTTAGAAGTGCAGATGGAGCCCTGCAAGAGACCTAAAGCAGAATAAAGGGATTTTGGTCTCTCTTCTCTGGTCACTGGTCACCTGAATATTCAAACAGACACTAATAGCATGTCCAAAGGACGACAGAGCTTTTGGAGTAGGTGGGGGGGGAGCAGAAATTAGCATGGTGTTTCAGTGTCACTTCACAGTATGGCCATAATGAGCCAGCACTGGGAAACGAGTGATGAGAACAATTATCTCATGAGGACATACTGTACATGTATGCATGCATACAGAGAAACACCAGGGAACTTATAGAACCTTTCCTTATAAAGACATAAACACAAGATCCATGCATCTGGCCCCAGACCTGGGACGTTGCATCAACTGATGAGACCTGATCTTAGATCAAAATTCTTACTTTGTGTGGACAAAATAATTGTTTTCCAAAATCAAGGGTATTAAAATGTTAATCCTGCATTAAGCATTGCTGTGAGGATTTGATTGCATTTAGAATTAGTGAGGTCAGGGTGTTGGATGATCACCATCACAACTCCCAAAAGTATTGGATGGATCATCATCATTCCAGAGAACACATTTCCACTGCTTCACAACCCAATGTTGGGGGGCTTTATGCCCCTCTACCCCATGCCTGGCATTAGTCTTATTCTGTTGCCATATTAGTTTGGCAATAAATCTCTACAGATATTAGACAGTTTGTGTGTGTTGTGTGCATTTGCACATGTGTCAGCAAAGGGTGCAAATTAAAGTAGCTGAAGGCATTCTTTAGAAGTGGTGTCCACAAACATTTGGAAATATAGTCTAGCTAAGTCTGGGGCTTGATCTCTATGATATTTTTTGCACGCAAAACTCCAAACAATACAATGAAAGTCTGTTTCACCTCTTCACACAGCTTAGAAAGCATGATTAGTACCTTTCTGTGAGATATTATTAATACTCTTCATTTCACGAGAGCTAGCAAAAGACAGAGTCAAGCTGCCCTGGGATTTTTTTTTAAACGTGTCTTTCTCATGTATTTGTTGAATATCTCAGGAGCTTGTAAAGGAGGAGGTTGGCGGGGAAGGGGGGCATTTGGATGTCAGAGGTAGAATGGAGTTACAGCAGAAGTGTCCAAACTGTGTGTGCAGATCGTTGTCAATCAGGCTCTACCCACGCTAATCTGCCACTTGTTTAGTTTTAGTTAGAGGTGCCAGTGTCAAGGGCGCACAATACGGTGGGGTGGAATTAGGGGAAAACTGGCTTTTTTTTTATTTTATTTTTTGTCATGTAAAATGGGGTGAGAAAATCTAATTGGGAGGGGGAAGAAAGCGAGCAATGTCTCTTTTGTTTAAGGGTCTTCCGCAGTCACTTTGCAGGCCCCATTGTGCATGGAGCCACAATAGCATTAATTTGTGCCCCTGGCCCAGGCTCTTCCTTTCTCGGCCTCTCCGTGCAGTCAGCTCCTGTCCGTTCCACTCTGTCTCCACGCTTCACCTCCACGCTCCAGCAGAGCCCAGGGGAGGAGGGGTCCAAAGAGAAGCCCCATTTCTCCCAATGTTATATAGCTTCCACCCCTGCCCGTTCATTTCTTATTCCACCCCATTAAAAAAAGAGAGAAAAAAATCTAATTCTTTCATGCTTTGTCTGCCTTCCATTTCCCACCTCCAAGAAAAGTATCTTTTCTCTTCCCATCTCTTTCTTTCCTTCCTTCTCTCTCTCTCTCTCTCTCTCTCTCTCTCTCTCTCTCTCTCTCTCCCCCTCTCTCTCTCTCTCATATACAGAAATCCATTTCTCTTACCAAGCTTTTACATACTATCGCCAAATGCTATCTGATTTCAGCGTTTTGGTATTTTAATGGGGAACTTATTGAGTTTTGATTGCTCTGAAAGTTAAGCGGCCTCCATGCCTTTTGACATCAAGCAAACCCAGCTATGAGAGATTTGTTCTACGAGAGATTTGTTCAAGAATGAAAACTGCTTGCCTCACATTAAAGCGACATAAGGGAGCAGGACTAGAAGTTGTAATAACTTTGATTGAGAGATAAGTGAATGCACTACACGCCCGATTCTGTGAGGCTGTGAGATGAAGTGAAGGAAGATATAAAATAAAATAAAAAAAAAAAAAAAACAGTTCTCAACAAGCACCTTTGCAAGGCCTCTTCTAGTGCAGCAGCCGAGGCCCAGGCTCTGAGAAGTTATAGCTGTTTGATGGTAATCATCCAGAAAGGTGTGGCATTGTGCTTGGTTTCAAGCAGATAGGCCTTGGTGAACACCTGCTCTTGAGTGTTGCTGCCGCTACACTGCTCCAGCTTTCTTTCATCTCTGCATTGGAGCCATCTTTAAATTAGCGCCACTAGAGGAGGAGAGCACTCTAAGCATATGAGATCCACTCTTAGACGCATGCAGATCTGCTTGGCACTCGAGATACCATGCTGTTCATGTAATAAGAAAACAATGGCGGTGAGAGGCAGCACAATCAGCGCAGTATTCCAACTTACAGAGTCGGCTGCACTCAGCGTACGCTTGCGATACATGTGTAAAAGGATTCAGCCAAGTGAATGAAATTGCCTGGTTATTTGCGAATAAAGAGGGGCTATTGTGGAGCGAATGACAGCCGGACATCCACGCTGTGTAAGAGTGGCACAGCAGCCCCCCCCCCCCCTTTTCCCAGCCCATCCCATCCCGAGAGCACACAGGTCCCCTCCCCACGTGCCAAATGAATAACGACTAACCTCGTCATATTTAGAGCACTATTAATGGCCCCTGTGCCTTGTGCGAGTGTAATCGTGCGTGATGAAAACCGAGCCGGAGTTACTAAGCTATGCAGTCTTCTGCACATTAAAGTGTCCTTTTCTTTTTTGTTCGAAAGGTCATTCATAACTTGGTTGTGCTCGTTGATGTACAGTGAGAGATATTGATTGATTAATGCATAAAGTGCTCGGAATCCATTTGGCTCCAGCGAGAGGGAATGGAGAGAAGGCCTGCTCTCGTCGTCGCACCCCCCCACCACCACCACCACCACCACCACATCCACCCCCCCCCACCCCCCCTCTCTCTCTCTCTCTCTCTCTCTCTCTCTCTCTCTCTCTCTCTCTTTCCTTCTCTATATTTTCACCTCTCCCCCATTGTTCGACGGGCATCATTTTTCGCCGGCTGGGTTTAAGGGACAAAAGGTCTGTTTCTGCCAAGTAATGCATTCAAAGGAACATTGATTCTCATCAGTGTCAGTTGAATTACTCTCAAAGCCTTGACAAGGAGTTGCTCTTATATTAACCTCCTGCTTTTTCCCTTGCCTTGAAAAGAATTTGGAACTCACTTCTAGTAGAAGGTAGAAGGTCCTGTACCAACCCCCACCCCCCCTTAAAACAAGGCCCAAAGGTGTTCTTTTTTCCCCCTTCTCCATGCAGTTTTTAGACATTTTGAATATTTTATCTTGCATTAGGAGTGAATATTTCATTTTGCATTAGCTTAGAATTCGCAATGAAGGAATGGTGGCAGTGCTCATGTGTGTGTGCGTATGTGCTCGTATGCGTGTGCACACATATTAGGATTCTCCCGCAATAGCAGGGTGGCGTGCTCATTTGTGATGTGGTGGTGCAATCATTGCTCATGTGTTGTTAATATAGATTGTGTCGCGGGGTGTGTGTGTGTGCGCGTTTGGAGGGGGTTAAGCTCTGCCACCGCTGTGCCTCCATTGTGAGCGGGCAGATTGATTTGAGGAGGACATGGATCTGCACTCCTTCAAGCACAGTGTGTCTCCCAGGCTAGAGCAGGAGGGCTTTTAGGCCGGGGTCAGGGGTCAGTACCTTTGCGCTCCGAGACAAGACTGGAGAGGGCTCGGTGGGGCCAACTCCGCAGCAGGGGGCTGCGTGAAGCAGGCCACTGAAAAGCAGCCGCGGCCTCAGACACAGAGTGAGACTCCAGGCTTGGGAACTCACCCTAGCCCTCTACTTTTCATCTCTATTCAGTCAGTATCCTACACTACATGCCCACTGTCTTTCTGCCTATTAGCGCTATTGATAATGCCCACACACATGCACTACCACTGAGATGACTGGAGCCATGTTTTTTCTTATACAGTGTGGAATTAAATAATATTATTAAAACAAAAATCCAAAAGTGAAGTTATACATTATATACAGGGGTTTGATTGTTTTAATTATTAAGTAAATTGAGTATATAAGGCCAGATTCCCAGACAGGGATTTACTCTTACAACCAAAGATCCACATTTTGTATGTAGTTGCAAATCAAATTCTAGGCTTCATAACTGGAGTAACCTAGAAACATGATACATATACAAGCAAACTACGAGACTTAACCTATCTGACCATTTCTCATTATTATGTGATTACCAGTCAGGAATCCAGCTTGTTAAACAACATTACGTCTATTGAATGCATTGAGCTACTTTCAGTGGCACCCATTTCTGACACAGATGTGCAAATGCACACAGAATAGAACTCTGAATGCAGCATCTCAGCATTGAGCTGTGGAGCAAAGGAATGATGGTGCTCCATCTAATATTTTTGGAGTGAGCTGGATGGTCCTGATCTGACTAACTCTTGCTTATGCGATGAATGCAATGTAATCCTTACAACAGTATTCCAACATCTAGTAGAAAGCCTTCCCTGGACAGTAGAGACAATGTCTCTGAAGGAGTTCATTACTCGAACAAAAGCAGATTCAACTCTTTGTTTAATGCCCTTGATTTTGGAATGAATAAACGGGTGTCCCAATACTTTTGTTCATATAATGTATGTTATTGGACCCAGAAGCTCCTAGAAAGAACCATTACACATTTTTACTAATAACTAACAGGCACAGCATCTGTACTGTAGTCCAAATATATATATAGCTGTCATATTTGTGTGTCCAGTTAAATGTAGTGAGAAGGAACATATTAACATCCATGCAGCCCAGGCAGGAGGAACAATATCTGAATTAGCTCACTTATTCTCTGAGTAAAATCACATTAATGCTCCTCGGAACTGTCATCCCCCCCAAAAGCCCATCTTCAAGAACTTTGCTTTGGGGGAAGAAAACACAATGGCATAATGTTATAGTAATTCACGCTGGCCAATGTTTTTCAAATGTTATAGTAATTATGAGCAATACTCTTACTTTCCTCCCCACACAGGCACACTGAGGCAAATCTCATTTCCCAGGAAAAAGCGAGGGAAAGGAATACACTGAATAATCATTGTGTTTAATGCTCTAGTCATAATCCCAGGTTTTATGATGGTTTTCTAATGATTTTCTAATGATGTTAAATATTAGTAGAGAGTGCAGCCATAATTTGAACGCAGCAGTCGTTTTTTGCGACGCTCTATCAGTGCGCCCAATTGCAACAGCAATGAATATTGCGGCGGGGGAATGAGATTTAAGGGCCATCCCTTTTGGAGTTTTATTTTGCCATCTCCCTGTCTGCCATAAATCCTCATCAGCTCTCTCTCTCTCTCTCTCTCTCTCTCTCTCTCTCTCTCTCTCTCTCTCTCTCTCTCAGCTTCTGCCCCCACCCACCTCACCCCCCACTCCCCAGGTGGGAATACAATTAGGTGCAGGGGCCATTTTGTTCAGCCGCTAGCCACTGCAGTCTATGGTTAAAAATGCCTCCCTCAAACGGGCAGCAGTGGCAGGAGCCCCAGAGGAGCAAACACCTTAGCAGCCTCCTGGGAAATCATAAAAAAATGTCCAGAGAAAGAAAGAGGTGGAGAAAAGTGGAGAGGGGGAGAGAGAGAGAGAGCAAGAGAGAGCGAGAGACAGAGAGAGAGAGAGAGAGAGAGAGAGAGAGAGAATGCCCTGGCTATCAAAAGAGCTGCAGCAAGGCCTAGTCCCTGATGAGTGACAACATAACGCAAAATATGTATTGGAGACAAAGCCTTTGTCTCCTTCCTTGGTCTCTTCAATGAATTACGCTGCACCCCCCCAACACCCCCCCCCCCACCCCACCCATCCCATCTCTACACACACAATCCACCCTCCTCCCCAGCTTTTTAATTAAATGGCTGCTGCTCCATCTCTCTATCCGTAGCTCCCCATTACAGAGGCTAGATAAGGGATTGCTATCTGTAGCATGTTAAGAAAGGCTGCTGGGCAGTCAAGCCTCATGAAATTTGTCACAAGATCTCATTTTCCTCATTGCCAGACGTGATGCTTATAATTGATGTGGAGGCAGCAGTAATTTATTGGCCTTCCGCAATTATCATCCCCTACAAGCTGGGGGATGTGACTGCAATTTATATGGTGGACTGTGTTGGGTGGGGGGGGGGTGACCAGTGGAGGGGGCAACCAAGGGTGTTATGTATGCATGTGTTTTCTGGATAACATGCACTAATGCAAGACTCTGATTCGTCTTCATCTACTTCTTCAGTGCCATGATCGTTTAACGCATTTTAAAAGCAAGAGTCCATCATAAACAATATGCAGTGCACAAGAAAAGCGAGGTGCAGCTGTACGATCACACACCCTATGGGGGGCCAGGGGGCATGTGGGGCCAGGGGGGATGGTGAATGTCCACTACCACCCTTTCACACCCTCCTCTAACCATCTGACCTGTTCCCCTGATGAAGTTCCTCCTGATGAAAATAACTCCAAGGGGGCTCAGATCACGGTGTAAACCCTGTCAACATGTTTACCTCATTACATTTGGTTGGCCAATAGAAACCATGAACATCTGATTATTGGTTGCTGCTTCCAAATAGAAGCAGCAACCTCTGCCATCCGAAAGGCTTTCTTCTAGATTTTGCTGGAAGGATTTGATTGCATTAGGCAACAAGGACAACAGTTAATCAGGATCTTGGATGATCAGCACCTCCCCTCATCTCTCCCAAAAGTATTGCATACAGCTCCACATCTCCATGCTTGGGGGGCTTTACATCTCTTTCGCCAATGCCTGTCATTATGCACGGTGCCAATAAGTTCATGTTTATCTGCTCCAGAGGGTCATATTCTCCTGGCGATGCTTTTCTACAGAGACCAGGCAAGCTGTGTGCATTTGCACATCTGTGTCAACAAATGGTGTAACATTGAAGGGGTGTCCACACACATTTGAAATCACAGTGAATACATTTCTGACTGGAATGTTCAGCAGTACCACAGTCTGATTTTCCCCTACGTCTCAAGCCCACTAATTTTCCTCTTCTGGTCATAACATTAAACACGAACTAAATAAATCCTCAGATTGCCAGTGTGAGCCAGGCAGGCGCTGCATTAAAAACAGGCAGTCATTAACACAAAAATATCATTAGCGAACCGGAGACAGCACTTTAGAGCACAATGAGTGGATATATGGGGCACATGAACTGTCTGGTGCAGGGACGGTTTTCCTGAGCTTGTCTGTTCATTAGTGTGTTCTGTTTGTGTGTGTGTGTGTGTGTGTGTGTGTGTGTGTGCGCGTGTGTGTGTGTGTGTGTGTGTGTGTGTGTGTGAGCGTGCACATGTGTGTGTAGTGTGTCTATATTTTATTCTTTTTCTTTGTCCTTTCAGTATCCCCTTCATTTGTATCGACATCCAGAATATAGTGCGCATTAACGGCAACTCAATACATGCTATTCAAGCCGTTAGCAACTGAATCACTTCTCTGTAGAAATGAACTCATTTTAATGACCGCTTAGCAGCTAGTCTGGCTTAATCGAGACACATGAAGATTCAGAGGGGGTTTTGGATACCCCTGAGTTTTGCTGCTGTGTGTGTACAAGCCTTTATTATTATTATTAATAATACACATTTCATTGTGACACGCTATACTGCGAGAGTGGTCAGCTCACTACCTATAGCCCTTCATTCCTGCCTTTGATGTTCATCACTGATATACAGTATTATAGTGCATATAATGAGTATCATGGTGGTTTGTCTCATTGTGCTGAAAGCTGTCACATAGCAGTCCTCTTCAGCAAAGGATGATGGTACTGTCACCACCTCTGCACGGAGCATGCTCAGTGCGTCAGGGGAACAGAAGCTGTTTGTTTTGTTCGACCTGCGCGCCTGTTGTGTTGTCACCAAATTAGACTTTCAAATCACCAAAACCAGTGGGAGACAGAGTCTCATCATGTTTTATTTTTTTCCCCGCCTCTACCTTCTGTAATAATCATACCTGTTTACTCTTCAGGGAGCCTTTCCTCTATCTTTCTTAAATGCACCCTGTAAGCGGAGAGGGCCAGTAATGAAGGCAGCAGGCGGCGCAGGGAGAGGATGATGTATTGAGAATGTGAGCCACGCAGGAGAAGGCTTGAGGAATTGAGCCAGTGGGGAATACTGTGGGGAAGGAAGGTGGGGGAACTAGGGGGGGATGCAGCGCCTTTCATGCTATTATCTTTATGGCATAGCAAAACATGCTTCAGGCAATCAGCATGAAATTGTTAATTGCTCAGCCCTCTTGTGCGTCGCCCAGGGGACTGAGCCTTCGAGAGAGGCCTGAAGGACCCAGAGCGAATAACTGGGTGCCCGCCAAGCTGCCTGCCTTGCCTGCCTGCCTGTCTGTCTTGGTGTGTGGCTGGTTTCACAGCCAAGCCACTTGCAATTTACTACGCTTACACTTCCTCCATCTCTGAGTTCAAATTCTTGACCCTTGTCGTCTTCAAACAGTTGCTCTCTCTGCTAATGTGCACTGCCAAGCCATCTCAGAGCGCTCCTACTCTGCCCTGGCAAATGGCACAACACAGAAGCTTCCCACGCTGTGAGTGCCCTGTAAACCTGTCGGCTGGAGAAACCAGGCTGTCTGTGGAAGTTGTGCGGTCACTATGTCAGCCTTAAACGTAACTCCAAGTTTAAATTCAACAAAGCTTTTTTGAAGAACTGCGGTGGGATGGTTTTGTGGTGAGATATGCCACACCTGCCCTGGGGGTTGAGGCTGAGAAAGAGCATGGATGCATGTATGTACAGTATGGAAGTGTGTTACTGTGAATAGAACAGAGTCAGGAACATAGTGGTCTAGGGCCTGTGGGGTGATGGACTAATGGCTCATGACATAGCAGTGAAAGCAGTGATAGAGAAGCATGGTTGAATTGGTCTGAATGAACGTGCTCATTAGACACTTCACTAGGGACCTATCCTTCTGGTGGGTCTAGTGGACACATGCTCCCATGGTTTCTAAATTCTTGGAAAACCTTTCTGTGGACCAGGTCAAATCTGGACTTTGATTCCCTTTTCCAGTCCTGGATTTTGGTCTTGCTTGAAGTTAAGTGAATGGCTGATGTAATTGATTAGCTATGTAGTGTCACATCTTCCAAGGATTAGAAAGTCCAGGACTGGAAACGGGATTCAAGGTCCATATTTGAAGACCTCCTATGGCTGTCCTATGGCATTGCTACCACCATTAAACCCCCCACAGACTAAGACACTTTTTTGCCTCTTTCGGGCCAAACGCAGGCAAAACACTGAGTTTACATGCAGCATCAAGCTAATATAGCCCGTCAGCCACGCTTATCGACTTAGACGTGGCGGTGGATGAGCGTGCACAAGGTGTTGTCTTCAAATGGGATTGCTGCACACAAGCCGTCTTCCGAGGCTGATATCCCCTCGTCACGGCCCCCGCTCTCCACAAAATTATCTGTTATTAAGCAAATGAAGTGCTCTGGGCCCAACGTTAAATCCCTCCACTTTGTCATGGTGCACTTTGACTTATCACGGCCCCGTAGTCCTCGTTTGGGTGCCCGAGTCCTCGCATGCTTCCTCTGGCGTTTAGTGGGGTGAGGGGTTTTTTTTGTGTGTGCAATGTTTAAAGTCAGCCTTCTTTTCAAAACACTCTGTGGCACAGAGAGGATTTCTAAGTGCTAATCAATGGGTCTTAAAATGCAGCATTGATCTCAATTAGGAAACCAGGAAGGCGAAGAAGTTTGAGAAGTGTGGGATGGACTCGGCTGCGTGTGGCTCTGGGATGGAGGCCTGAAATGTGCCGTTTGGTATGCTATAGCGTGGAGTTAATCCTATTGAACTTTCTCCGGAGCCTTGAGAAGTCTGGAATCAGTGTGTAGAATTTCCCCCAGCAGACTTTAGCAGTTTTGAGTGCCTTGTCTGCCTGTCAGGAATACTCTTGTGTGCTGGTCTCTTTCAGCCATGTGTTTCTTAAGGAAAGTTAAAGCTGACACTGGTTCTTGACTTGTGGGGAATAACACCAGAGCGTGACATAGCCAAGATTTGAACACAAACCAGAGTCTCTTGTTTGTTCTCTCTCTCTCTCTCTCTCTCTCTCTCTCTCTCTCTCTCTCTCTCTCTCTATCTCTCTTTCTTCCTCTCCCACCTCCCTCTCGATTAGAAAGTCTTAGCCATGCAAGCCTGTACCTCCATTTAAAGCAGGAATTAGAAGGCCTCTCATTAAAGTGTTGGATGACATCAATCTGTTGTCTGGTGCGTCCGGAGGAATGATGGGGGCAGTGTGGGGAAGAGCAGTGGGCCAGCAAGGGGGGACTGGCAGCTGCTAGGCAGGAATTGATTGCATTAATTGATATGCCAATATGTAAGCTTGTTACATCCACCATTGCTTAGGATGATGGCTAACAAGTCCTGCTGATCAATGGAACCAATAAAGGCTTCATCCATTAATGAGCAATGTGGTAATTAATGTTATCCCTAAACCAATTAGAGTGGGTACTGCATCGGCTGGCGAGCGCAGCAAGCGGCCCTGACCATTTTATCTCTTTTCCTATCCCTCCCTGTTCTGTACATGGCCGAGCTCTTTGATTAGAGCAGGCTGCGTGGCAGGAGCTGTGGATCACTGTGTTGACTAAAATGTAAATTTGTTTTTGCATGGAAAAGAAAGTGGTACCATCTCATGAAATTACACACCCTAAAGCAGAGTGAGTATTTACATTTCTGAACAGAAGTGATGTTTTACGCCATCATCACTTTCCCCTGCTTGGTTTCTTGCTGCTAAGTCACCTCTACTGTCACGTTCTTCCTTCCTTTCCCCGCTGAAGAGTGTAATCGTTCCTAAATGACTGTTGTGGCTTCCTGTCCAGGTCGTGATGTTCAACTGTGAGCAGGCGACATCTATCCCCTCACAGAGCTTTAGTTACCATGCTTAATGCGGTTTGCATTCCATTGTTATGACATCACCTCTCACCTGCCCGGCATGTTGGGTGATGGGTAATATTTGGTTTGCAACGTCTAGGGCTACTCTTTCTTCTCCCTCTCTCTATCTTCTCCCCCTCTCCGTCACTCCTGGGCCACAGCTGTGTAGACTCAGCTCTTTATAAGCTGGAGTAGAGACGGAGAATGCAGTGACAAGCCCAAGCACTCCATCAAATGGCCTCTGATAGACACCCAGACTGTACAGGAAATACAACACGCTTATAAATCAATACTATTGTTTTCACATTGAAGAGCAGGACCAGGCCTGCCTGGAATCCATTACCTCGCTTATCAGACAACACCATTTTAACAGAGGACATTTTTTCTCCTACATCCAACCTCCACCACCCCCCCCCCCCCCACCCCTTCGCCCCACTCGCCCCTTCCAGTCTTGACAGATGTGGAGAGCGCAGGCTTTTAGATTTCAGTGGGTTATAGCCCAGGAATAGATAACGTACATATGATGAGTTTTGGTAAATCTCGGGGGGAAATCACAGTTTTGGTAAATCAGGATCAGGAGGGGGTTGAAACAGAGGCCAACGGCGCTTCTCAGAAATGGCTGTAATCCTGGTTTATTTGCTCTCTGGTGGTGGTGTGGTCTCCTTTTTACTAGTAATGAATTTGTGTGCTTTAAGCGAATGTGAGAACAGGCAGGATGATGGGGCTGGCTATGTAATTGTGTTTCATAAATTATGGAGGTCATCCTTAATTATGTATTTGTTTTGCTGTTGTGAGGCCTGTGTGAGATTATGAGATGGGTGTAAAATGCCTGATTTCTTGCATATTTATAGAGGTGCCAGGGGACACAGAGTGAGCGCCTGACTCACTGATGTGGTTGCACTTGTCAAATGGCAGATAAATGAAGTCCTCCATGAATAGATCCCGTATCAGATGACAGCTGCATACACCTCAGAAACTCTTTACCCCTGAAAGTGTACCCAAATGAGAGGAGAAATGAGGGCAAGCGAGAGAGGAAAAAATGTCCGCAAAAGGCACGGAAATCATTGCGAGATGGGCCGAGAAAGGGAGCTGGAAAGACGGAGGAAAAGAGGAAAGAGCCCCATCCATCTCTCTAGCTGAAACCCATAGTCCTAATGAGTGCTTACAGCAGGGCCAAGCTAAATAAACAGTAAGTAAGTTGTCTTGGTGGTAGAGGAATGTCAATGCCTGCAACTTGCTCAAGCCTGCGCTCTGAATGGTAGTGTATTGACCCCGGCAGGACCCAAGAGGGTTCCCTAATTGAAAATTAATATTGAATCGATGCCGCGGGCCATTTGCATATTGATTATAAACATCCAGGAAGGCACCAAGTATGCGAGATCAATAGGGCCCTTCTGCAGCGGGCCGAGCGCCCCACGTCACGTGGCAACCGGCTGCTCCGGAGGTTAATGACTGCCGCTCGTTAAGGAGCTCTTGTCAGGTGGAATCCAGCCGCAGGGGCTTCAGCAGCCTAACCCTGAGCTAGCAGCTACAGGAGGGAGATAGAGAAGTGGGGGCAGAGGAGAGACGAGGAGCGGTACCAAGTTCTCGGTGGCAGGAGGTGGACTTGTGGAAGAATTTACCTATCCATGCTGAATCCTCAAGAGAAGTATATTAAGTATATTCTTCCACAGATGAGGAAGAGGTGTTAAAAATATTATCAACAACCTACTGAAGACTTCCTGTGTCACTGGAATAAAATTCCCAGAAGAATTTCCAATGGTTAATAGAAGACTGCGTTTGCACATAGTTCGGTTTCATGGTGTTCAAAGGTTTCATATACACCAATCATCCATAACCTTATGACCCCCTCCTTGTTTCTACATTCGCTGTGCATTTTATCAGCTCCTCTTACCACACAGGCACACTTTGTAGTTCTAGGATTACAGACTGTAGTCCATCTGTTTCTCTGCATACTTTGTTAGCCTGAGTTTATTCCCCTACAGTTTGTCCTTCTAGGAGCTTACCTTGAAAGAAGAACGTGGCAGCTCTTCCGTACTGTAACACCATCACTGTGAAGAGCGTTGGAATTAATGCTGTGTTATTATAGTCGTTGCATATTGCAATTGACACAGAAACAGATTAGTCGTAGGACGTTAAACAATGCTGTGCACTGCCTTGAACCCTGACCCTAATGAAAGTAAACTAATAGCACGGGTGTCGCCATAAGGCCTGGTGTGTGTGTGTGTGTGTGTGTGTGTGTGTGTTTGTGTGTGTGTGTGTGTGCACGCGTGTGTTTTCTGAGAGAGACAGCAAAATAACCTTGACTTCCTTCATCTCCCGAGAAGAAGAGTGCAATATTCAACTAATCAGACAGGCCCTTTTTTAATTTAGGTGGAACATTCGCGGCATTAGTAGACAAAAGTGGAGCCGATTCCAGCACTTTAAGGCCCAGATTAAGATTCAACACATGCATTCCTCTCCCAGACTCCCTGTAATGCCTTCCACATGTCGGACAGGGACATGAGTGGTCGAGGAGGAGAAGGGAAGAGGTGCAACAAATGAAATTGGGAGAAGGAAAAGGAGAAAGGAAGGAATAAAGATGGAAAGGTGGAATATTCTTTCAGCCATAAACCTCTCTATCTATCCAAGGCACTACAGGAAGGTGGGTTATGGGACTCACTAGATCTAGAGTTGAAACCTATAGGAGAATCCTATCCTCTGGTCGGTAGGAGCAAGCCATCGAATTAATGCCACTGTTCAACTACTCTCAGATCAACCCCGCCCCCCTTTACAACACACACACACACCATCAGCAGTACCCATATGGGTAGCCTTGCCCAAAGAGTGGGGAGCCGAGAGCAGGGCCCCGGGAGCCAGGCTGCATCTGATTGCTTCATTACAGGGCCTTTCATTGACTTGGCTGCACTGAACTGATGAACTGAGGCAGTGGACAAGAGCCCATAATTGGGTGAAATGAATTCTTATCACAACCTCCTCATGAGGCCACCGGTCCAGGCCAGACTGCCTGAGCTGGAGCTACTGGAGAAGAAGAGGGAAGAGACATAGAGACAGAACATAGGTCTGGACTCATTTTTAAAATGTGGATTCAGATACAGTAGGGGGCACCAGCATCTAGGCATGTTTTGGGTTTCTCTGGTGACCCCTTGTGCTAAGAAAAAAACAATAAAACATGCCGGTTAATACCCCCTTCTTCCCCTGGCGGCCTTCTAGGAGCTGTTGTGTTTTAGGTGAGCTTGGCAAGGATTTTCAGGCATCTAAGCCCCTCTGTTTGTTTTCCTCATAGTAGCCCCCCAGGGGAGAGGCCCGCATTAGTTAGTGTCTTCACCCAGCTCATTTTTTTCAGTCCCCTCATCAGGCTTGGCCGCCCGAATGTTTACCTGGGGGATGAATAATTAATGTGTGCTACCTGCTCCCTCGTCTGAATAAGACGGACCTCTGGCTAATTAGAGAGAAGTCTTTCCTCTCCGCAGCGGACGACTATAGCAGGAACAACAATAACAACAGCAGCAGCAGGAGCGGAAAACTGCACAAATAAAGGCGCTACTGGACGCACCGCCAGCCCGTTGGAATGGTGGTGTGTTTGATGCTTGTGGAGGAACTGTGGAACCAATTTGGGTCTAGCAAAGGTCTCGATGGGGCCAGCCGATTATTAATCCTAGGCCTCCCCAAGAGAGGCTGATGACTAAAAAGCACTCTCTCCATCTCTCTCTCTTTCTTTCTTTCTTTTTCTCTCTCTCCCTCTTTTCCCACCCGCTCATTTCCATGCTTGCCTCTGCAAAGTCAGCACAAAAGAACATGCTCGCATACACAAGCGTGCACACACACACACACACACACACACGCACACTCAGAACAACCTTTCATTCCACAAAATGCTGCTGATGTGCTCCTGAGCCCATTAGCCTAACAGTTTCCTCTGAAACTTGGAGAGTAATATTAAATTATGTGATAGTGCATTCCCCTCACACTGCATAAATTAATAAGGCTGTTTAGTGAGCCTGGCTGATTGGCTGATTGGCCTCAGCATTTGATCTACTTTCCCAAACAGAACTCCCAAATGGAAAGTGCTCAAGTTCCTCACAAAGCTCCTGCCTCCTAGCCCTTCGCCAAACATGGGGCATTACATCAGTGTTGTTGTTGTTGTTTTTTTGTGTGTGTGTGTGTGTGTGTGTGTGTGTTTAGCCAGCATTTTAAAGTGCAACTTTACTCCTGGTGTATTTAACCTAAAGCTTTGGCTCACAGTTCAAGTGGTTTTTAAGCATGTGCTGATGGAATAGGCTCTACAACCTATTGATGGACATGGGAGCAGCGGCCGGCTCTTGGCTTTTATGCGGTGGGGTAAATCCAAAATGAGCGAGGCTGGGAGGAGGGGGTGTTTTTACTCCCCGTTATTTTAAGACAGCTGCTGCGTGTCCTGGCAGTGGTGCTGCGATATCTCACGCCTCGCCTCTCTCCCTGTACACCAAGCCAAAGACAACTAGCCACAGAGAGATGAGGACTAAATCGTGCCTATGGTGTCCCCTTAGTGAGAGCATGTCAGAGTGTCGCTCGAACCCTGCTTGGCTTTTCAAAACTGGCTGGTGGAATAGAGTCAGTGCTCAGTCTGGGTTTCTCGGTAAGTTTAGTGGAGATGTCTGTGAGCATTAATCAGGCCTGCTTTTGGCTCAAGTCCAACTTGACCTGCGATAATGATCCTGGCCTGAAGTAATCCTGTCTAAAAACATACAAAATACTATAAATATCTGTTTGTAATATTGGCTAATTTGGTTGTGATAAAGACCACTGCTCTGATCAGATCAGTAAATAAAACAAAAACATTCTGATGAATATACTGAGTAATGAAGGTGTCACATTCAGTTTTCCCAAACATTATGTTTGGACAAACATTTCAGGCTTCGGTGTAGTCCACATTTAAGGTTCAGGGCCCTTATCACAAGACATACATTCACTAACCAAAAAAAAAACAAAAAACACACACACACACACACACACACACACACACACACACACACACACACACACACACACACACACACACACACAGATAGAACCACTGCAAAACTCAGCATGCAGTTCTGTCTGAGGCAGATATGTAAATGATTACAGTCTGATTAAACCCTGGATCTTGGCACAAGAGGGTCTTAAGTGCTTCCCCCTCTGCCCTATAAAAATGCTCTCGGAGGCTACTTTTGGGTAGTGTACCTCTTAATAAGAGGTCATACTGTCTGTACTATGACTGAACTAAGGCTTCGGGAGGGGGCACATCATTGGACTGAGAGAAGCAGGATCCTCCTTTTGATGAAAAAGAAATTTGGAATTAATGCACATGACGTGTCTATCAATTGAGAGTCAACCCCTGTTGCCTCGTTTCCAGTGGTGTAGTGAACACACTGGTCGATCTCAGTGGAGCCACACTGGCCAGAGGAGCGCAGTCTGAATACAGCAGTACAGCGATATGACCTGCAGAAAGTGAAGAGAGAAAAGGAGGGAAGAAGGAAAGGATGGAGCAGAGGCTGAAGATAGGGGCTCAGGAAGCAGCAGGGATGCATTTTTCCTACATTGACAGGATTATCTTCTTCGAAGAGCATTTTTCAGTCTCTTCCACTCCAATGAGCTGGCCTCCATACAGCAAATTGGTAAACTGATTAGATTGAGATTAGTGCACGTTGATAAGAGATTGGATGGATATACTATTGAGATTAAATGGATAACGAGATCGACTGATAGATGAGTTGGAGCGTTGCATCTCTTCCTCTGGCTCTCTAGTCCCTATTGTAATTAAGGCTTTAAGGTGTGTGCATAATCAAATAAATAAATAATGGTGGAATTATGCGATAATGAATTAATACGTTACAAGGAGAGAATAAATAAGCTCCAGCTAATTGCACGAGATGACTCTTTTTCATTAGCTTTTTTGAGAGGAAATCTCATTATATGCATCACAAACTATAATCCTGCTTTAGAAATATGTAAATTTGCGAAGAGTGGAAAAATAAAGCGCACGTAGAAGCGGAGATGCTTCCGAATAGCATTTTGTCATGTTCACATTTTGCTTTCCTTGCACCTCGTTTGTCTGAGACGTGACAAAAATCCCCCACGCTCTTCAGTAGCGTCAGGGAACTTCAACTGCACAATAGAGTGGTATGGAAACAGCTATTTTGAAACTGTAGAAATGTTTTGCCTCATCTGGGTTTATTTATAATTTTGCACTTAGTTGGGCCTTTTAAGTGTAAAATGACCCAACATTGACCCCCCCCACCCCCCCCTCCCTCAAATGATTACTTTTTACTTCTGTTTCCATACATATTTACTGTAGTAGATATCTTCAAGCACTAATGTCCTATGGACACATCGAATGCTAGATTATCTTAAGCTTTTAAAATTGCCATTGCTCTGTTTGTACATTTTACCACATCATTTCCTCGATTAAATGTGCTCTGCAACCCTGTAATGGAAATGTGGGAGAGCAGCGATGAAGATTTTAATTATGGAAAAAATTGGCTTGTCTGTTCATTTGGCATGAGCTCCAAAGTACAGCAGTTTCAGTATGGCTGTCAGAGCGCATATAGATACTGGGGGGATATACTCATGCAAATAAACAAATATTAATTGTTAGCCAGATAAACACATCTATAGTAATTACATCAGAAAACAGAGATGGGGCCTGATCATGTTGTGCATAATTACTGCGGAGAAACAACGCATGTCTATTAAGCCTCATTATAGACCTTCCACAGCTAGCAATCCAATTACTACAAGTTTGTATATCACTGTAGATAGGCGGATCCAAAGCTGGGAGCTTCTTCAGTGGCTCTGAATCTCAGCAAGAGTGGCACAGTGCACTCTCATTAGAACGCTTCTTGTCCAAATGTTTGTGGACATCCCTTTGTAATGCATTGTGTAATGCATCCAGCTACTTTAAGGCACACTCATTGCTGACACAGATGTGCAAATGCACACACAGCTTATCTTAGCAGTAGAGAAGTACTGCCAAAAGAATAGTACACTCTGGAGCAGATAAACAAACATGGCAAGCATGGAGTTGAGGGGTATAAATAAAGCCCAACAGCATAGAGTATTGAGCTGTGGGGCAGTGGAAGTGTGTTCTTTGGAATGATGGTGCTCCATCCAGTACTTTTGGGATGAGATGTGGATGTGACATGGTGGTTCGGCATTCTGACCTCACTAATTCTTGCTCTTGTCACTGAATGCAATCCGATCCTTACAGCAAATTGAGTAGAAAAACAGATCAATTCTTTTTTAACACCCTTGATTTCAAAAGATTAAAAAAGCAGGTGTCACAATACTTTTTCCATATTGTGTATTAATCTAGGAAAGACTCTAGACGTCCACTAGCTTCTCTTCACTACATTACATTCCTCTTATTGCTGTCTGTAGACTTAAGATGTTTCTCAGCTGACCTCCTTAATTTCGAGTGGAGATGGAGTGAGGGTGGGTCTTGGGATTCTGGGGGTTTAGAGAGGTGATTGCCATGTTTCAGGCCCATCTGATGGCTGCTGAATTATTTATTTGAGCCTGTAGGACAGTAGCCACAGAGACTCCGGCCCCGATGTGGTGGGGGACATTAACAGAACAGCATGAAGATGGTTCCTCTTGGTAAAGAGTATGTGTAATCATGTGAAAGGATGGGTTTAGGGTGACCCCCCAACACTCTCCGCTTCCCCCCTCTCAATTACTACTCTCTGTCAACCCAGCCAAGCCCCTGCCACAACAGAGTAAGCGAGACGTGAGCGAGATTTATCCTGATCAAATTGAAGAACGAACTTTCTTTCTTTTTTTAATTACGAGCGAGCAAAAGGGTTTTTTTGTGAAGAAAAAGATAGAAACAACCACCCGTTTTTTCCTATTAAGGAGAAATGTCAAGCGCGGTGTTGGTGCGATAGTCTAAGCGTGTCCCTTTGTTGTTCCCCCTGACATTGCAGGCTAATTTTTCATGGTTATTTGAACTGGAAAATGAAAGAGAGGTTTGCGATTATTTCCTATAAATGACAACACAATCGCATTACGCTTCAATACAAACAGGGAGAGGATATTGCCTTTTCATATTTCATGTGAAAGTAATGGATGGGTTATGCAAAGAAGGCCAGAAAGAAAAGACAAATGCAGAAAGAGAGCAGCGACTGTTTGATTTGTATTAGAAAGTTCCCTGAGAGCAAGTCACCCCCCCACCCCCTTTTTTTTTTCAATAACTAGTGGCGATGGCGAGGATGCTTTTGAGTGCCTGCACAATGTAATCATTGGATTTCCGTAGTGGATTGCTATTAGTGGCAGCCAGGGGTGGAACTGTAATGATGGGCTGTGTGTGTGCACAAGGAAGCTTTCCAGTGAGGCCACTTTGCAGCACTGTGTACCGTGGTCAGTTTTCTGATAGTAGTCACAAGGTGCACTGAGATTTGTGGCCACTTGCTGCAGAGTTTCAAATATCTATCTTGTGTGTGATTTTTGGTTGCTGAGGCTGGGATAGTTTTAGGTTTAGATTTACATTTTTTTTTACATAAACACAAAAGTATTGGGACATCTGCTTTTTTTCTGAAATTAAGTTTATCTTGCTTTTATTGAAGTAACTGTCTCTTCTGTCCAGGAAATTCTTTCTATTTGATTTTGGAGCATTGTCAGTGATAAGTATTAGTAAGGTCAGGATGTTGGATGATAACCACCTCATAGTCAATTTGTCCCCAGCTCCCCAAATCAAAAGTATTGGATGGAGCACCAGCATTCAAAAGAACACAGTTTCACTGCTCCACAGCTCAATGAATGTTCCTCTAACCCATACCTGCCATCAGGCATTAATCCCCACCTACAGTGAGCAATGCAATTTTCATGAAAAGAACACCTTGCCAACTGTGAAGCATGGAGATGAACATATGCTTTGGGTTTGTGTTTCTGCCTGTGACAATGACAATGTTGTGTTCTGCAAAATAACAAAAAACATGGTACATATTATTTTAACTTTTCTGGCCTTCAACAGAATTGTTAGGGGACGTTTAGTATGAAAATGATGTATTAATGCATTCAAATAATCTCAACTTTCTCAGTAGTGGGCCTGAAGACCCACATCACACCAGTGAGGTCAACCAGTTGATGATGGGTTTTGCTTATCTACCATGTGGTTACACCGCCTGTTACAGTGTTAAGCAACAAAAAGTAGTTATTAAATCTGTAAGGTTTCCAAACTTTCACATTGATGATTTTTTTTCCCTATAAAATGTTCACTTTCAATCTCTTGTTTTCTGTCAAAAATAAAGTAAACTAAAAACATTGATGCCCAAATTTCAGTTTACACTTTGTGCAGTATAGGATATTTTATAAGTAGTTTACTTTTTAGTTATATGTTATACATATGAGACACACACATATCCTCCATGACTCCACATAAAAAAAAAAAAATTTAGTTCAGCTGTCATAGATTCCAGATAAGAGGCACCCTCTTGAGTGCCTAGCCCTCCCCCTTCAAACTACTTACACACGGGGATGCTGTGCACTCCCTGGTTTGGATTTGAGCGAACATCAGTTCACAAACACATCAATACCAGCTCCTGTCTTAGATTCCTTAAAATGAAATTGATTAACCAATCTGATATTCATAGCCCCTGGAAATTCTGTTTTATCTGTCAGTGCGCTCTCATAAACAAGCGGGCAGCGGGGCAGGGGCGTGACTGGCCGCAGAAACACCGGGCACAGCATGGGTCAGCACCATGGGGAGGACAGCACTGTTTGTGTATGTGTGTTCATTTAACAGCATAGGGACCCAGCTTGGGTTGGGTTGGCCTCATGGGACCTATGAATTGCAACACACACACACACACACACACACACACACACACACACACATACACAGCCTCCCACACACACACTCTCATCACACATCCCCACTCATAAGCGCTACATACATTCAGCCATGGCCACATTGATTTTCTGAGCTAACACCTCCAGTGAGCGGTTCACGGCCAGATGGATGCACTACAAAGATATGCAAATACCTGCACTCGATAAATCGACGGCCTGGGGATCTTTTTCAGACGGCCCACTGTACGGACCCGCTCTGTCCGAAGAGAAATGTAAACAGATAAAGAGTCGTTAATGGACAAGCTTGGCCTTATGCATGCATACCTGCCGATGCAGTAGTCCTAACTTTTACTTGTAGTTATCAATCAGAACCCTTGATGCGTGCAGATCAATGGAGGTCACTCAAGCAGAGATGCAGAGTGTTTTCACTGCAGTATAGATTCTCACCAAAGCAAAGCAGCTTAAATATGATTATGTACCAACTGATCTATAGGAGCTCCGCCCAAAAAAGCATTCTTTTGTTTCTTTCATTTCTTTACTGTTGTGAGATTGGAAACTCTGAAACTCTTTACGACATTGAGCTTCAAAATTAACGATGTTGAAACAATGTTGAAATAATGTTTCAAATTTGCAATATCAACGTTAATACATTTTTTCAAAATAACATGTCAATTCAACATTGATTCAGCCATGACCGTGACATTGATTCAGTGTTAAATAATGGCTTAGGATGTTGTAGAGTGTTACTCAGTTCTGGTAAACATTGTTTTGCCTGCTTCACCAGAGTTATATAGTGTGGTTATCAGCATTCCCAGTGCAGAGTGGGAATGATAGAGCTGCCAGTTTTCGGAACACAAGTCAGTGGAGCACTGAAAGGGTTTTGAAGCTGCTGTTTTAAAATAGCCACATCTGAAAAAGTGACATCAGAAACATCAGTAGTGGACCTTTATGAACAAAATTGTGGTCAAAGCATGTAGCGTTCACTTATATTTTGGTAGATTGTATGAGTTGATCAGTTTGGTTGAGAATCTGTATTGATCTTCTACATTAAACTACATGGACAAAAGTATTGGGAGACCTGCTCCTATTTTTCTGACATCAAGGGTATCAAGAAAAGAGTTTCTTCTGCTTTTGTTGGAGTAACTGTCTCTGCTGTCCATGGAAGAGTTTCTACTAGATTCTGAAGCATTGCTGTGAGGATTTGATTGCATTCAGTGACTAGAGCAAGAGTAAGTGAGGTTCAGGATGTAGGATGATCACCACCCCACCTCATCCGCAACTACCCAACTCATCCCTGCTGGGGGACTTTATACCCCTCTAGCCCACACCTGACATTAGGCATATCAATAGGCTCATGTTTACCTGCTTCACAATGTCCTATTTTATTCCCAGTACTTCTCTACAGATAATAGACAAGCGGTGTGTGCATTTGCACATCGTTGTGCTTCAATTAGTGCAAAAAAGTAGCTGAATGCATTCAATTAAAGGGGTGTCCACAAACATTTGGCCATGTAGAGTGTATGTGGGTGTGTATGTATGTGCTGTCATTTTGAGCTTAAGTGTGATTTGGGCTTAAGTGTGTTTCTGTGCACGCTCTACCTGCTGATTAAAGGCGGTTGCGTGTCCGAAGCCAAACACGGGAGAAATGAGCTATGAACAAAAGAGCTGTGACAGTTTCAGGTTATGGGATTTTTATGCATCTTTTTTTTTCAAATGAGAAATCAATATGTTTTTCTACATATTCAGAGCACCAACGTGCTTCCGCCCCTCATGGGGGGGTTGGGATGAAGGGGGTGAGGGGTTGTGATGGTGGTTGGTTGGTTGGGTGGGGGTGGAGGGGGGCTGGGGCTCACTCGGCTGTCACAACTGTACCATCGCATTTTCCAAGCCACTGGTGAATATTTCAGACTTGATGTGATTGCCCTTCATGACAACGGTGATGCCCCCCCCCCACCCCCACCTATACCCACACCCCTCCTTCCCCTCCCCTTTTATACTCCTCTTCCTCTTCAACCCCCCTCCCTTACTTAATATCTCAAAAGTCAGTGATGTGTATGAAGGAGAGAGAGAAGTGTGGGGGGGGGGGGCAATCGTCGTAGATGACAATGTCTCAAAAAGCAAGTGAGCGCCCTGTGATATTTCCCAGGTAACATGGAAACACTGTGCATTCAGCTCAGGATAGGAAGATGACTATTTGAGAGCAGAGCATTGCGGGCGACAAAGGCTTGGTCCATCTGGTCCATTGCTTTGTGCTGGGACATGTCCTCCAGGCATGAGAGCGCCCTTGTAGAGCAGGACAGTGAAAAGCACAGCCATACAAAAATGCAGCTAATGTGTGTGTTGGGGTTGGAAGGCTACCGGCAAACACAGCGTAATGGTCCTTGTGTGTCTGTGTATAAGTGTCTATAAATGTGTGTGTGTGTGTGTGTGTGTGTGTGTGTGTGTGTGTGTGTGTGTGTGTGTGTGTGTGTGTGTGTGTGTGTGTGTGTGTGTGTGTTAGTTAGCTGGACCAGAAGGAGGCGTCTTGTGTTCTGACACTAACCCACTTCTCTGCAGAACCCTATCCACTTCCAGCTAACTAATGACAGTAATTTGTTATGATTTATTAATTAGCAGGTGGGGGGGTATCTTGAGTGAGTGGTCCTTTTTCTGGGCAGCAGTTATTAGAATTACAACAGCAGTGTAAAAAACAGGAAACATGCTGGTGTGAGGCTGAATGTATGCTATATTTTCCCAATTCCAGATTAAATATTTTAAATTAGCTTCAAAAGCCTTTTTTCTGTAGGTAATATTTTCACAGTCAGAGTTGGATGTATGTGAGATGGCACAACCAAGCCAAAGGGCAAAATACACTCATTGACATAAAAAAAAAGCACCTAGAAGGTGAATTCAATGATGATATATGTAAGTGATTCAAATATTACAGTGTGCAGCTGAAAGGAGGCTCTAGTACCCTATTGGGCCTCGTGCTTGGATACAAGATGAGACTTGGTTGGGCATGGAGGCATACAGGTTCCGTATGACAGATGTTGCAGCTGGGCCTGTAGATCCGCTAGTAGGTTGCTGAATCTGGCATCGCAGCTTGTTTGGCGCTAAATCTGGTGACCAGGTAAAACACCTGTAATTGTTTACATATCTTCCTGAGACAGAACTGCATGCCAAGTTTCGCTGCAATCTGACAATGAGATATTTTATAATAATTCTTTTGGTCAATGAGCATGTTTAAAAAGGTACATATTGTAAAGGTCATGAGAAAAGCACATACGTGAGAAATGGGAACTGCAGTCATTGAACTGTAAATGTTCTTAAAGCATTATGTAACATTTTTACCTTAAAATAGCAGCTTCAAAATCATGTTGATGCTCCACTGACATGAAATAAGGAGAGTAGCACCTGCATCTTTTTTCAAAACGCTGCTAACTGCACTCTGTATCTCTGGTGAAACGGGCAGGACAACGCTCACAAGAACTGCGTAACCCTGTGCCACCCATGTCATGTTTGTGTAAAATCCTATATCTTATCCTGTATAAATATGACTCTACCAACCCAGTTGACGAGAATGGTTCACTTTCACTGACCATTCCTTATTGCTCAGCTTGCAGAGAAATGCATGTAAAGTGATGGAGCCCGGGAGCAAGAAAGACACATAATGCTGCTTCATATTGTTTACTGTAAGTCAGTGTAACAAGATCATATTCTAATTTTTTTAACATTCTGTTGGCTCGTGTGGTTCGTCCATACAGTGTAAAGGGACATCATATGAGATGCTGAGCCTTCTTGCTTGCTTAGATCAGCAGAATTATGTAAATTAGCTTAACAGGAATTTCTACGCACCATCCGAACTGACCACTGAAATGGCCACTGACTTTGAAAGGCTCGGGGGATCAAATTAAGTGTTGTGCCGACCCATAGAGGGGGTGTGTCTTGTGAGTGTCTTGTTGGTGAATATGAGGAAGTGGTGGGAGCAAAAGGGACAGGGGAGGGGGCTCCCCTTCGCCAAATTGTTCTAGGGCAGCGTGAGCTTTCCCTGCTGTTTGTGATTAACTTGCTGTTTAAAGTTTTTTAGTTATTAGCCTCCTACCCCCCATCCTCCCCACCTCTCCGTCCTTTGGCTCTCTCCCTCCTCTTGCCTCTATCTCTCCTCCTCTACGTGCCTCCTGCCTCCTCCTCCTCCTCCTCCCCCTTCTGCCCGCAGCCCTGCGGAGACACAAAGTATTCATTCACATTTAGATGCAGGGGTCACGCCAGGGCCAGGTCGGAATGGGCTGCATGGCTTCTGGAAGCCGGCTCACAATTTCAGCACACAACGCAGCTCTCAGGACCAGAAAGGTAGTCTTCTTTCCTTGCTCCATGTGAGAGGTGTGTGTGTGTGTGTGTGTGTGTGTGTGTGTGTGTGTGTGTGTGAGTGGGAGACTGGTGCGATGGTTCCGTAAAGAGAGGAACACGAAGCTGTAATGGTTGTCGGAGTGCACCGTGTGTGTGTGTGTGTGAGAGAGGTGCAGTGGGAGGGGTGTATGCGTGTGTGTTGTGAGGCAGTGTGGTCAGCATGTGGACTGTGTTGTTGCTCTGTGACGTTGAAGTCTCTAAGCGTGACTCATGCTCTGTGTTTATGGTGGCAGAGGGCTTTACCCAATATGCACCACACTGCTCTGTGTTTGAACTCCTTTCGACTCCATTTACAAGCAGTGCTGGAGAACAGCAGAAACAGTTTGGGGGAAATTATTTACATGTGTTTTTCAAATCAGCATTACTGGTGTATCTCCAGAAATGAGAAAACCACGAAAAAGTTCCGTTGGGTTTGTACTTTAATTCAGAAAGGGGAGCTGTCATATTTTATATCCATTACATTAAAAGTGACGTATTTTAAGCCTCATTTGTTTTCATGTTGCAACTGTTTAGAATTATTCCGTTTATTCAAACTCAAAATTAGATCATTCTAATAATTTGAGATTTTGGATTTCTGATTTCCGTGAGCTATAAGCCGTACTGCTCAACAGCAAAACAAAAGAAGGCTTGACATATTTCCCTTTATTTTTAATGAATGTAAAATATGAGTTTTATAGTTTTATATTCGTTATGACATTTAATGAACTTTTTCACAATACTTGCATTTTTGGAGATGAACTAGTATACACTCGTTCAATCTTATTTTAGCACAAATGCAGCCATTGGTTATTTGATGTGCATAGAGGATAGAAGCACATTCGGTTCCTCAAAAACCGTAAAGAACCACTTTTGCACAAATGTGAAGAATCGTCTGCAGTTCATAGAACCTCTGCGTATTAGGGCTGTGTATCAGCAAGATCCTGCCAATACTAGATGTGTCACACAACAGGAGTTATGATTTAATATTTGTGCCATACTGCCATTTTCACAATAGAATTTTCATAGCATAAAATCATAGTATTGTATAAAAACACACCGTGATACACATACAATCTGAGTGAAAGTAAAGTAGAGTTGTTGTTTTTTTTATCCAATCAGAACAGTAGGATTTGAAGACAGCATACAACACTGCTATCTATTGGTCGGAGTTTAAACACAACACAACATGAACCATTGTCTGCCACCAGTCTTTACATATGAACTAGTCATAAATAAATGATACCATGTTTGTTAAGAATCAACAGTGTTGTGAAATATAGTATTGCAATGCTTCGATATATAGATATTTTCTTATCTGCCTACCATATAATATAAGTTGCTATTCGGGAATCTGTCTTTTAACAAAGTACTGCAGCCTAATAACTAATAATAACTGGTGTCAGCCTCTCTGCTGGTGGGGACAGGCTATGGTTTGATTTACCTGGCCGCACCAACTGGCTGCTGGCCGGCTGCTGGCTGTCTGCCAAGGGTTCTTCAAGAGACCATCATAGGACTGTGTGGAAGAGCGGGTGTTATTCTGTGTGTTATGGATTTGAAGGGGTCCTGTGCAAAGTTTGTGTGTATAGGTCTATTTGTGTGTGTGTGTGTGTGTGTGTGTGTGTGTGTGTGTGTGTGTGTGTGTGTGTGTGTGTGTGTGTGTGTTTAGGGGGGCAGTCATGCGGATGGGGCGCAGGGGTGCTGATATGAGGAGCGGCCAAATGCATGAAATCCCCCAGCATGGGGGCCTGTGCCCCCATTGTCCCGCGGACCCCTTCTGTCACTTTCATTTTCCAGCGCCCGGTCCGGAGTCAGGCCAGCTTTGATATGGGGGAAAGGGGTGCAGGAGCGGATAGGGTGGGTGGGGTGAGGGGTATGATGGGGGGTGATTGAGGGGTTTGGGGGAGTATTTATCCCCAAAAAAAAAGAAGATGAAGAAAAAAAGGTAGGAGTAGACGAGAGAGATAGAGTCTGTGAGGTGTGAAATACGATTGCTTTTCTATCCGACAGCGTGGCCTTAAAGAAAAAGGAAGCTGTCCGGAGCGGGACACTGAAAAAAAAAAAAAGAGTGAGAGAGAAAAAGAGGGGTTAAATAAAAAAAGGGAGTAAAAAAATGGTTGAGGGGGGTGGTCAAGCTCCGCAAATTTGCAGTGGAGTGCAGAGTGACACCTGGTTGAAACGATAACTAGTGCTTCAATAATCCTAATGAGAGGAGAGGAACCAGTGCCTCCACATACAGTCTAGAAAGCTGAGGATTGAGTTCCACGCTGGACTAGCGGAGGAGAGATAGAGGAAAATGAAGGGATGAGGCAGAGGGGAAAGCAAAGGCCAAGCTGAAGAAGTCACTCAGACGTACATAGATGAGTTGGTGGACGACTGGGGTTCTTCACAGGTACGGTTCTTTCTTTGGTGCACACATTTCAGGAGCTTCTCTGAAGGTTTGGGAATTTACGTTAGGGACAGACGAAGTGTTCTTGCGTGAAAACACACACGCCTGGTGGTTCAGTGGAGCTGCCGAGGGATGGGAAGAGTGGAGCAGTGGGTAGCATGTATTATTTATTTGGCGGTTTGTGCCTGTCAGTGTGATTAGTATGTGTGTAATCACTGTTCTTCTGGGGAAAAGACTGAAGGCTGCTGGGCCTCATCTGAAGGTAATCGCACTGTCTTCTGAGCCTCATCTCCAGCAGTTCACTTCCTGCCCAGCATCTGCTTTTGTCATCTCCACATATTTCTCTTGCTTTTTTTCGTTCCTCTCCTCAGCCATGTACTGTATCTGTCTATGCCTTTCTAACCCTCCCTCCATCCATTATTAGTGTGTATGTGTGTAAATGTGTGTGCCTTGCTTCTTCCCAGCTTGTATAGGGTGACACCTATAGGTCTGTCTAAGCCCCTACACCCTGTGAAAAGGGATTGGATAGAGGTACTGTGTGTGTGTGTGTGTGTGTGTGTGTGTGTGTGTGTGTGTGTGTGTGAGCTAAGGATATTTTTCCTCCTGCCTCAGTCGGCTCTTTATTGCTGAGCCTTCCTGCACAGGGTTCTTATTATTATACAGGTGCTTCCATGTTTTATGTCATTTGGGGGAAAAATTGCGCTACGTTTTCATTATTGTCTGTTAAAATGCCGGGGTAATTTCTTTCTTTTTTTTTTCCAGACTGAACAGTCTTGCCACTACCACTGGGTTTATTCAACTTGCATGATTAGATTAAAGCTAAAAGTTTAATATCATTGCATGAAGAGGGTTAATGAGGATGATTAATTAGAAAAGCTAACCTTCAGGCTATTGTCCTTTACATTTTTTTTCCCCTTCCCTTCCCTTCCCTTCCCTTCAGGATTTGGGCTAGAGAATGACCCGCTTGCCATAGCTTTGAGTGTTTCCTCCCAATCTATTTCCAGTCCTAATCTGTGGCTGCATGTGGGCGCGTCCCTCTGTTTCACAGCCTTACTCTAAGGCCACTTGTGACCTTTCATTAATTATGGCTGGCCCGAGTTTAATCATTGTGTAGTACGGTGGCAGATGAGATGAGGGATAGGCACAGCCATTTGCCACTTAAAGATGTAGTGCGCGGCTGGAATTAAATGTCTACATTTCTGCATATATTATGGGGGTTTAGCGGGCGAGGTGCGGCTGGAGAGTGTCATATATCTTGATTAAAAAACTAAATGAAGAAGTGGTGTGGGGGTGGTGGTTGGGTGGGTGGAGGGAGAAAAAGGACAAGAGAGAAAGTGAGTGGGAGAGCAGGGCAGGGTGCCCAGGTAGAGAGTGGTCTGGGGGACATTCGATGAAGTTTAATATTGTCTCTATTGTATGGGTACCATGTGTATCTAGAATGGTCATATTCTCAAATGGTATCTAAATGCAAACACAAGACAAAATTCTCATGTAGCCACAAGGATATGTGCATGCAGTCTGGGAGAGAATGTGTGTGCAGAAAGGTAGGAATTAAACATGCAGGCAGATCGTCCCGAGGTAGGATTATTGTGTAATCTCAGTTCTTCTCCTTCTCTAGCATATTCTAATGCTGCCACACCCAGCTGAGGTGGATTTCTGCAGGCGCTATTTAGCCGGGGCTTGTGCTGAATCTCCTTGCTTTCCCCCAGTCAGTCCATGGCTTAGACCCACCTCACCAGCCGAGGACAGTCAGAACAGAGCGGAAATCACTGGTTGCCTTGGAAACATAATAGAAACACGCACATTTATGAAAGAATAAATGCCATATATATATATATATATATATATATATATATATATATATATATATCATAAGCTGTTGGGATCTGGGGAACACTTAAATGGGTGCTTTTAATGGAGAGCCAGTCATTCCACTTAAATACCTTCGTTTAAACACAGGATCAGTCCGCCCCAAGCAATAAGGCCTAACAACATAATCCATACCGGCATCGCTCGCCGAGCCGAAGGTGCTTCCTCCTCGCAGAACAGGAGAGGAGCAAGTGGAGCAGGGTATTGAACCCAAGTTTAGAACAAAACAAATATCGACTCCTGAATAAAAGTGAGCAACAGTGTTTATAGAACGCTGCCGATCTGTTTAGCGACCACTATCCGACAGTGTACGAACAGTCACATTCAGGAATGGGTCAGTTTCCCTCTCCCTTTCTCCTGGGAAACGCAGGATGGTCTTGTTAACGTGCAGGAAGAGATGCCAGGTTGGGAGAGAAGCGTAGGCAATCTCACAACCTTGTAGCCTGAGGACGGCTCGCTCTTTGTTGTAGCGTTAGTCTTATCGTCTTTAATTACTCTTTCACCTAAAAGAAACGCTCCGCTTTAAAAACCACACTGATTGTGGGCCTTGGGAGACGATTGCTAGAACCGTGCTCGTCTAGTGCATCAGTAATTTAAACAGGTGAACAAATCACAGATTAGTTCTTATGGAGATCAACACAAAGCCACGCAGGCCTGTTAGTCCGATGGATAGTTCTCAGTTGAACACACGGAACTGAAAGTCCTTCTGTTGCATTACTTTAGGTTAAGTTCACATAGCCAATGAAGTGGCCCAAGTCTGATTTTTTTAATGTGAGCCGTATCCAACATTCATCTGAAGAGTTCTTGCTCCGCTTTCCCTTCTCCTCGGCACATTTATGTGGAATGTCGAGTTTGATTGATGTTTGTCTGATCTGGCTGTTCAGTCTTGCATTGTCATATATGCAATATGCATCAGATTTCAGTGCTACATATGAAAGTCTGAGTGTTTGTCAGTGAGTGCCATTCATACTCCCACGCTGTCACATATGGGGAAAAATATGGAATTTGGGCCACTTTCAGCTGCTGTGTGAACGTAGATGAAGTTATATTTAAGAGTGCACACAAACACTGATCATCAATTCAAGACGATGCTGCAGAAAATGAATGAATGGATGAATGCTACCCTGAATAGATACCCTTGGCGAAAGAGTTGTGGCAGGAACATTTACAATTCCTAAATACGATTCCTTTATTCACACAAGTGGGAAAAGGTGTGTCTGAAGACTAAGACTATTTAAAGAATAAGGGTTCGCTTTAACAGTTGTCGAAGCCATATCCAAATGAAGAGTGTAAAGTTTAATGGCTTCTTATAGGGGCCTTCGGAGCTGAGGCTTGTGCATCGGGTCTTTAAGTGGCTGGAACATTATTGGACAGTAAAAACTGTTTTAAGTTTTGGGGTTTGAGTGGAGTGATGGAGCTGTGATCTCACACAGCCTTTTGTGCCGGCTGCAGTATCCACGGGGGATGAATATTTGAGCAGGAGATTTCAGTAGCCGTTGTTGCCCTGTCAATATATCAATAGCCCACCTGATAGAGTAGAGCAAGCATGGGGGGCATTTTCAAAAGAACATTTTAAGTACATTTGCTGAGAATTAGCTGACTTGTGTAATAACTGATAAGGTGTATTGACTGGCCCAGACTTTAGTGTTGTCAGATCAATGGTGGTAGTGTGCTCGCTATGCTACTTTTAAACAAACACAGTCCAGGAAAGGGGGTGCTGGAGGGAGGGTGTGGTGGGGAGGGGGCACGGGGGAGGAATAAAAAAAGATTGAGGCCCATTTTATTATCTGTTTTTCAGCATCTTCTCTCTTACTTACACATGGCATTATTGGAGATCCATTGTTGGGAGTTTGCCGCTTTTAAATGGCCTGATATATTGAACAGAGGGCTTTTAAGATGGTTACAGGGGATTTCTGCATTTGACTTGGCATAACAGAATGAATTGTGGGCTCAGTTTTAAATATTTATGATTTATAATATATATCCATTGCATTACCCTGAGTTTTAGACATGAACTGAGCTTAATAGTGGTGAGGAACCCAGTGGACAGCAACTTGGGACTGCAATTATGATTGTGGCGAGAGGTACTAGAGAGAGAGAGAGAGAGAGAGAGAAGAGAGAGAGAGAGAGAGAGAGAGAGAGAGAGAGAGAGAGAGAGAGAGGGAGAGAGAGAGATAGAAACCCCGTCCTGTCGAAGTGCACTCTCACACAGTTACTTTTCCTGTCTGCATATTTGGGACCGCTTTGGAAAATGTGTGTATGTCTCTACCACATGTGTGCGGTTTTTCTGGTTTTATGTACGTATTAAACAGAGGAAGTCATAAAGATATTTGTGTCATGGTCCTGCATAAATGAAGAATTATAACCCTGGAGTTGAGGGTCATTGAAAAAAAAAGAAGAAGAGCAATAAAAATGATGGCAGTAACAATGACTATAATTACAAAAGCAAACTATATCAATGCTTTCATTTGGAAAAATAAAACAAAATCCAGATGCATTTTTCTTCACTTCTAGAAAAAAAAAAACCCACTTAAAACACATACAATAATACAGTCAATCTAATGCAATTAAAGGCCTAGGTGTTAATTATGCAGCACAGGCGGGGACAGTGCTGAGCCCGCCCCCTTTGCCCCCTCTCACAGCCTTGTAAGTGCATGGCTGATGAGCCTAATTGTTGTGCGCTCCTATAGAAAAAAACTGCACCGTCCCTTTAAGTGCTTCCACCAATTCTGATGGAGTGTTGATTACATATCCTCATCCTCCCTCCCCTTCAGGAGAGCTATGAGGATGTGGAGGCTTGCCAGCGAGACCACCACACAGACCAGGAGGACCAAACCAAAGACAGAGAGAGTGGGGAGAAGGAGCTTACCAAAGGCAGGTAAGGCCTATGTGTTTCTAGCTCAGTCTGCAGGACAGGGAGGGAGGGTTGGAGGCAGGGGTGGGGTTGCTAGGTTAGAGGTGCAGGGGCGGGGGTCAGGATGGGGGGTTGGGTTGGGGAAGCTATAAGAGTAGGAGAGAGGTGTTTATTTCTCTAGAGTACAGAAGAACCCTTTTCATATATATTTTATTCCTGGCCTCTATTCGTCTGTTGCCGCTCATTAACTAATTACACCTTTTTTTTTAACCAGCAAGTGTTATAGAGTCCTTTAACTAAAAGTGGCTCTGATTTTTTTTTTCACCGAACGTTAAACTTTTAATTGAATAGCTTTTTCACTTTCTCACTCTGGAGGGTTTTAAATTTCACTGGAATTCCCTGATAAATTAGCCCTGATTTGACTAATCTGGTCAAGTGACAAAAACACAAGTTGGGTCTCTGCTGGGCCTGTGGGCAGAGTTACAACACTGCCATGTGTCTCAGCACATGTGACTGTGTCCACACACACACACACACACACACACACACACACACTGAAGAATGCTATCAGATAGGGCTATTTTTCAAGCAGAGAAGGAGGAGGGGTGGGGTGGTATGTGTGCAGGTGTCAGGTTGCTTGCAGAGGTGTGGTTATGGAGTAAAGGGGCAAGTCAGGCAGTAAATCTGTTTTTGCCCTGTTCACTATGAAGGGGCTGGAGAGGGGTCTGAGGATCATGTAAGAGCTACCTGTTTGGGGTGGCTGGGCTCTGGGCTTGGGGCTTAGGCCTGGGACCTGGGACCTGGGCTGCAGGAAAAGGCCTGTGTAGGTGTGAACTTACCTCTGTAGAACTTGCCCTCATTCCTCTGCCATGCAACTAATGAGCACTGCAGGCAGGCAAGGCCTGGTTTCATGAGGGCTGATACAAGAGAGAGCATAGCTGATGTGGGCAGCCTGCTTTTTTGCCCATGTGACCTTACTAAAGCAAACCATCACAGCATCTCCAAAAATTCAAACAGAGATTTTGAAGAAGAAAGAAATTCAGTCAGTGGACTGTTTCTGTTGCACCATTGATTGCTTTATTTTTGTACACTTGGGAACTGACATCATATTTGATCCATAATGGTATGTTCTTATTATTATTATGTCTAATGTGCATATTAGTATATATATTTATATATATATATATATATATATATATATATATATATATATATATGAAGCATTCATGTAAAAGTCTATTTTAAAAACACAGTCACTCCTTCTGCCAACATAAGCCCTCAGATACACTAATAGTTACTTAGTCCCTTCTACAGTCAACTGTTGTCAATGTGCCCCTATTTCGCAGTCAGTTCACTTAAGAGAAGTCTTTCTCAGCAGAGCTTACAGAAGATTACATTCTAAGCCAGCGAAGAGTGAAGAGTAGTGACGTCTTGTCTGTAGTACAGGCCTCAATATCCCCGTCTTCATCTCAGTAATATCATTTATATAATTTCATACAGTTCTGACTGTGTTGCATCAGCCATGCATCCACACAAGTACAGTATAGGCTATCCACCAGTGCTGAATATGAAGTAAGCGTATAGTAAACTCTTCTGGCAGAGCAAGGCCCGCTGTGTGGAGTTGTTTGATTTGTCCAAGTCTCTTGTTAAAGCCCAGGCACTAAAAACATGGAAACTCCACCCAATACAAGCCTGGGGACAGTCCCATGCCCTGCAAACTACAAATGTGCTTCCTACAATCGGCTCACCGAAAGAATTAGAACAGAAACAATCCAGATTCTTTTTCCAGGCACTTGTGTGCATGAGGTGCAGCAAAAGTTCATTGCCATGTTTGAAGCCAAATCTTTGTAAAATGTCTTTGATATTCCAACTTTTATTTTAAATGAGGCTGAGTTGTTTGTGCGCTTTGAACGGTGGCACTCCTCCTTTGATGGGGGAGAAATAATGATATGCATGCCTGCCCGAAAATGGCTAAAAGTATATTTTAACACATCAAAATAAAGCACTTTAAAAAGCATTAAAATGAGCTGCACGATTAATAATTCAATCGTACCTGTGGTGCCGGGGAAGACGCATTAGGATCCCTGCGTCTGTTTCTGAAAGGCATGCAATTTGATACAAGAATATTCAATCCCTTTTTCCTCCCCCCTGTCAGTCGCTAATCACCAAATAAGAGTGTTTCTGTGTTTCCACAAAAGAAAGATGTGCTTGCGTATGAAAAATTCACAGGCTTCCCAGTAGCTTATTAGAAACACTTAGTTAAAAATAGCATGTGCATTAGGGAGCCAGGTCTAGGGTGCTGTTTGATGTCTGAAGAAAGGTGGTAGGAAAGGGGTAGAAACAGGAAGGTGGGGAGTGGTGGGGGTGGTGAGGAGGTGGAGGTGAGAAACCTGACTGTTGTGATCTCACTTGCCGCCACTGTTTAATGGAAGCCCGTCTAACTCTAGTCTATGTTGTTGTTTTTTTTTTTACCACCCCTTTTATTTTTCTATTTATAGCCTGTTTTTATGATTGATGGACAGCGTGGTCTGCTCCGTCTGCTTGAAAGGTCTTCTTCAGTCCCGCTGGCTGGCCGGTATACAGGAGAACAGGAAGAGCGGCGAGGAACGTGTCCAGTAAACAGAGGCGCTCTTGTTTTGGCTGGAGCCATGTCTGAGAATGTGCTGGGGCAGAAAAAGCCTGCTCTCGGACTGCAGCGGCATTAGACACGGGCCTAACTTGTCATTTAGGGCTGATTTTTGAGCCGCCACGTCTGAGGCTCACTGTCATTAAGGTCTGTCATTAAGATTATTGAAGTTTTTTCCCTCCTCCTCCCCTCGCTTTCGCAAAAGAGAAAAAAGAAAAGAAAAAGCACCACAACCTGGCTGTTGAGACACGAGGCTGCTTTGCAAAATGACAGTCACTGTCAGGTAGAGAGCATTAGCATGGGGGGGGGGGGGGGGGTGAGGAGAGGAGAGAGAGGAAAGAAAGAGGAAAAAAAAAACAGAAAGGAAGAAAAGCAACGTCTTCCTATTTAAAGCTACTGTCAATCTGATAGCTCTCTTTTCATCTGACAGTGCTCCTCACAATTCATTAAAAGCATTTAGAAAGACATGAGAGAGCCTGTGTAGAATGTGCATGTGTTAAGCGTGTCATCTGCTAAGAGACTGCGTTTGTTTGTCTTCAAACACACCAGACACTTTCCAACGCGTGCACACAGAGAGGGGAAGAAGGAGGGGAAAAGAAAGGCTGAGAGGGGCTTTGTAATTATTTGCTGTTATAAAGCAAGACAGACGGACGGACGGATGGAAAAAAGAAAGGAAAGACACTGGATTAGATGGCGCATTGAAATCATTACTTATTTAAGCATTAAATACAGTACAGTGTCAGCAGATGTTGCAGTTTAGCCACCCTCACAATGAGTGTTCGAAGGGTAGCGTCTATCGCCAGGTATGAAATATTTATGAAAGTTTAGGCCCGAGCCCACCATAAACAGCCACCCACTCTCACCTAGCAGGCACGGCATGACCAAAATGGAAGGGACCCTATCGCTATTAAAGCCAAGAGTGGTGCTAAAAAAACAGCAGAACCTAGGGGGGCTTAGGGAAAGGGAAGGGAAGACGGGAAGTGCGATTGTTAATACACTTAAGGGCTAGAAGGAGCTGCCACAATATGATTGGACGTGTTTAACATAAATGTATGGGCAGGGTGACTGTTGAGGTGCTTCTATATAGGGGCAAAAAAAAAAATGAGTGCGGGAGGGGGAGTAGGGGTGGGTTTGCGGTCCTCAGCAATTGAGGTTTATGAATAATTCCTCTCCTCCCCCCCTCCATCGTCCCTGACTTTCAAATTACAGGAGCCGAAGCGAGGGAGGAAAAATAATATTACAGCATGGGTCATCCGCATTCTGACACCCGCCGCAGCAGCCAGCCAAATTGGTCCCATCTCTTTTCTCTTATATATTTACTTAAACGTATGAATCCCTGTGATTGGATACACAGGGGACTGTGTGGGCGAGAGAGAGAGAGTGAGAGAGAGAGAGAGAGAGAGAGAGAGAGAGAGAGGGAGGGAGGACACATAGGACAGGAGAAATAAAGGGGTAGAGAAGGGCAAATATATGCTGGCTGCTTCACTCGTGATTCTACTCATGCACAGTAGCACCCCCTGGACACAGATGGCCGGTACTGCAGGCTGAGCTGCATCAGATTCATTTCCCAGCTCTGATGCCCATCACTAGATTTTATAGGCACTATTGCAAGGATGTGTGTCTTCAAGTAGTGGTGAGTTATAATCACAGTAAATGTACTTGCTGTCAAAGTAGTCACTTGACTATTGCACTATGGCTTTGTAAATGGCTAATATAAGGAGAGGAACCTGTCAGTTCAGCTGTGTTTCTTTTATCGTGTCGTTCCATCACGATTTAAATGTGGAATACAATGAAACGAGGTGTGAATGTGCTATTTAGAATCTGCTGAAGGGTTGTGTGGCCTGAAAACGCTTACACTGGCACCAAGTCTTCTTGAAGCCCAACTGAAATTCTATTTGTCTTTGAGTGTAATGGAGCCTAAACTGTCAGAGGGGTCTCTACAAAAGACCTAAAGGCTTACAGCCTGCATTCTCATGAGCCAACTACACTCAGATCACCTCCGAAGGTGAAGTCACTCGCAGCCTTTGCTGTAGACATCAGCAGATTAATAACACATCACCTAATTAATATCACCTTTTAATTCCTTCGTTTTAAATTCGACTTTGTAGCAATTGTGCCTGTAGGCCTACACGAGCTGTTCTTTTACCAAGCCATGGAGGTGGTTCTTTCATTTAATAAGGGCTTATACACCAAGGATAGCGTGCTATGATGAGCCTCAATATGGAGTTGCTTTGGCATGAGGCTTTGGTTGTAATTTTCTTTATTTGAAATTAATTGATGCAGAGTAATTACCTGAGAAAGATGAGGTGAAATGGAATATAGCCCTCTGTCGCTCAGGGCACCAGAGCGGCCTGTAGATTAAAAAAGACGAGGAGAGAAAAGAGAGGGAGGGTCGGTGGAGAGTGAGATAATATTCTTTTTCTTTTTTTTTTCTTCTTTTTTTTTGTCTGTATGCGTATTAAAAGTGAATGACTGGTAGTGGTGGGGAGCTGAACTCTGCTCCTACATATTAATGGTTAAATTGCCAGGGGACTGAGTGCTGGTCTGCCCTTTGTTGTAAAGGAGCAGAGGGGGACGGAGAGGGGGAGCAATTTTGCCCCCGGTGAGGTGTGGAGTGAGAAGTACAGGGAGAGTCTTGGTGATGGAACAGAACAGACTGAACTGCCACATATAACTATACTTATAGGACACCATCATTACAAGTGTATTCTGGTGGTGTGGTATGTGTAGTGTACTAGTATGAATCGGATGATGATTCCAGGGGTGCAGTGCTCCGAGTTCATCTTAGTCCAGATTAAACTGATAGTATTGTAGCAGAAATGTCGGCCCTAACCCTAACCTAACCCAGCCTGACAGGACTTTACCTTCATTTCTAACGAGAGGCTCCTGATATGGCCAGAATTAAAGAGGACATTATGCTTCATTTTAAGTTTGTCAAATATAAAGTCAGAAAAAAATTAGTCAAACACACTAAATGGACACCTCTTAAAGACGGAAGATTCTGTCCCATTGCCACATGTGTATAAAATCACGTACGTAGCCATGCAGCCAAACCTTCTATGGCATTAACGTAACACAAAGCTGTCAGATGGAGTGGTGTAAAGTATAGCACTAGACTCTTGAGCAATGATGATGTGTTCTGTGGAGTGATGAATAGGTGTCTGATAGGTGTGTTTACCGAATGCCGAGAGTTGTTGCCTGCCTGGCTGCGTTGTGCCGTAAAGTTTGGTGGAGGAGGGATAATGCTACAGGCTGTTTTTTAGGGGATGACCTTGCCCCCTTTGTTTCAGTGAAGGGAAATCTTAATTCTTCAAACAACCAGCCGACCAAGACATTACAGTGCGTAGATACATATGCACACATATATTCAAGAAGGCAGTGACACTGTACTCTATGGTGACATTAAGTTTATGTGTCAGTTGTCATAAGGGGGTTTTTGTCAGTTTTTTTTACCTCAGAAAGTGTTATGACAGCTGACAGTCTTTATAATAATGTCATGAAAGGCTTGTTGACTGGCGGCCTTATGAATTCTACCCTATAAACATTGCTGCGAGTCAATATATATAGCTCTTTACAAATCTAATCTAATGTATATTACAAACATTGCAGAAATGAATATACCAGTTGGTGACTCAAAAATAAGCTGCAAATAATCCAAATAATCTAAAAGTAACTTGATGCTGGTTTCCCAGGCCTTCTTGTCCCTGGAACAGCACCCACACTAGGTCAGCTGGGTCTAAACAAGCATCCTTTTCCATCTTTTTCCTTCACCCACTCTCTTCACCCGCTCTTGCCCCCATTCTCACAATACAGCTTCCCAAGGACGTGTGAGTTAGTGACACTTGCGCAGCTGTGCATTCCTGGATGATCTCCAGTAGCACAGGCAGCAGAGTTGTGTTAAACATGCCGGTCACTCTTTTATGTCGCAATGTCTCGGGTTCACCATGTTCTCAAAGTATAACAGACTTTTTTTTAATTGCTACAGTAAACCAAGACTCTGTGCTGACAGTTCACTCTCCCCCCTCCCCACAGCTCCCCACTCCAACATCACCATCCTCCTGTTGTCTTGGCTGAGAAATACAGCCCAGCTCCAGGAGGTGAGAGAAGGTGCCAAAGTCCAATTCACTTACGGGACTCGCCAGCACAAAGGCCTCCCGTTTACGGAAAGGGCCCATGAATTAATAATCACCTAATTGACTCTTAAGACTTTCTTTCTTTCTGTTTTTTTTCCCCCTTGGCATGGCTTTTGCGCTGTCAGAGGAAAGTCCTGGCCTTGTTGTTGCTCTCCAGATGGGTCTAGGTGTGAAGAGAAGCTAGTGTTTAGTGGTGGAGCAAGGATCAGAGGAGCACGTCATTGAACCATGAAAGGATTTGGAAGGGCTCTGTGGAACAAGGGCCACATGCAGAGGTGAAGCTATGAGGATACAGTCATGGGGTGCCGTGAGCCACAGCTTCAAATATGGATTTGAAATGACAGCATGTTGTTCTCCTAAATAAAAATGCACATTGTAGCTGCTTGCCCACAGCAGTGGAAGCTATTGCAGACATGGTCTACTGCACTCTTAATAGAAAGGAGCCTTCATGAGTAGTATAGAAGTATTCTGGAACCTTTTGTCTGATTAAATGATGCTTCAAGAACCTCAGTAGTTATTGGCTTGGATGTATGGTTCTTAGACTGCTGATAATATATGGCCTTATATAGATACGAGAGGTTTTAAGTATAATTTAACTTGTTTATGTCTTATTTCTCTGTAACTGACAGACACACACGTATATAAATGAACTGAATGAATACATTTGAAGTCTATATGACCAGTGAATTTACACTGGCATGCTAAAATTTGGGCAGCTTGGCTCAAAATTTCTGTTATTCTGAACAAGTGAGTCAAAAATCAAGTGATTGGCACAGGATATAAAATTAAAGAGGCTTTTTTAAAGTGTTTTTTATTATTATTTACTATGTATTTTATTGAAAAAGGAAAAGAGCACCATACAAATTACAATGTCAGATTTTCTGAAGATGGAGCTGAATTTCCATGATCTATAATGAAAAATAATACAGGCTATGTTTGTTTAATGGGCACAGAAAAATCCAGTAACCAACTTCTCACATAACACGGAAAACGTGAAAAAATATTAATTTGGCAGAATTCTCTGATATTTCATGATCCAAAAAGTAATAAAATCACAAATATATATAAAATTAACAATTAATTAAAATATATAGAAATTAACCTTGTCCATTTAAATTGTTCATTATATTTAACATGAACTATATCAAACATGCAGGTTATATCTTTTAATACAAAAAAATGTTATGTTTACACATTTGATGAAATGAATTAAATACATGAAACACAGGTCAGAAAATTGGATCTCGATATGGACATAAAATGGCCTTTATTTTTATATAGAGTTCTCTTATTTGGATATATAAGTCCTTATATGTGACTGCATATGTTAAGTCTGCCACCCCCAAGGATGCACACGTGGTATATGTTTTATAAACTATTAAACTGATCTTTACACTTCACAAAGCATATCTTTATGAAGAACCATTTAAATAATATTTCACTGGAAAAACAGGAGAACATTCTATATTTAAATTCATGTATAATTTTATATTCTCTTAGAAAACCAACATGTTGAGCAGAGGTGAGCAAGCTTTTGCATAAGACCGTGTGTTTGGATACATTGAAGATGGTCTCAGGCGTTTTCAGGTCCTTTTTTTGCTTGTGTTTAGCCCTGTCCTGAACCCAGCACACACTCACACCCTCACTCCTGAGGGAGGCAGAGGAGAGAAATCCTTCTGTTAGAAGCTTATCTTCTGGTCATGGTCTTAGTTAATGGATCTGACTTGCTCAGCCATGTTGTTGTGCCAGCCCAACCGTGCTGCGCACGCGCGCACGCACACACACACACACACACACACACACACACACACACACACTTACAGCTCATGATCCAGCAATCACTTCTTCCTCTGTTTACCGGTAGCCCTTTTGTTCCAGTGGACTCCATATGATACAATTTTTTCTGTCTCTTGTCAACAGAAAACAGGACATGGTAGCTGGACTTTAGTCACGGAACAGTGTATACAGGGTGTTTTTATTTATTTTTTATTTTTTAAGCGAGTGATTGATCCGATTTATGGAGTCCAAAGCTGGGCAGCCCCCACCTTTCATCCCTTCACCTGCTGTCCAGAGCCTTGGGCAGGCAGCTTCTCCAGAGATCCCACTGACCTGCAAAACAGTGTGTGTTACAACATATACATGCACTATACGGGCAAATGTATTGGGACACTGGCTCATTTATCGTTTTAATTCATAGTTGAGGGTATTAAATAAGAGTTTCTCTTCACTGGAGTAACAGTCCTGGGATGCTTTCTACTAGATTTCGGAACATTGTTCTGAGGATTGGATTGCTTTGCAGCAAGAGTGACAAGAGTTAGTGAGGTCAGGATGTTGGATGATCACCTTCCCACCTCATCCACAACTCTCCAACTCATCCCAGAAGTAATAGATTAAGCACCATCATTCCAGAGCACACAGATCCACTGCTTTATACTGGCTTTGTACCCCTCAAGCCCATGCCTGGAATTAAACATGGTGCCAATAGGTTCATGTTTGGTTATCTGCTCCAGAGAGTCCTATTCTATTAGCAGTTCTTCTCTACAGAGATATTCGTAAGGGGTGGTCACAATCATTTGAACATATAGTGTACTTCCAGTGTATTTCCCACCACTCTGGCCTGACCCTGGTCCTGTTCTAGGTCTTTTTATTAGTCCCTCCAATGCTCACTCTCCTTGTCAGCCTTTATTGGTCTTCCCGAGCCCAACTGCCTCTTTATAGCATTTAGTAGCTCTGAACTAATGCCAACTTCTCACATATGTGCTTCTTTATGAGTGTCTCCATATGGGTGAGAATTTCCACCTGGTCTGAGAGGGAGCAGGCTAGGGTTTCACACAGGGGCTGGCATGGCAGGGGCTAACACCTGAAAGGGAATCTCCCGAAGACACCCTGTGAACATGGAGGAAACACACCCGGACACCAACATAGTTTAGTAGGGTGAGAGACAGAGAGCAAATGAGAACGAGAAAGAGAAGGAAAGGCGGGGTGGACTGGAGTCGATAGGGAAGTGACAAGGACAGTGTGGCGAGAGAGCGCTGAGGTTAATGGTGGCGAATGGGAGGTTCCTTTGTTTAACATTTCCTTTGTGTATCGGTGGACGTGTCTAATGGGATTGGCAGTGACTGGACGCTAATAAGGCCACGCTGGCTGGTGTGGCGACTCTGTGGGAGCTGCGGCAGGCCGCTCTGCCCAAAGCAGGGGGCCCCCACTGCGTCCAGTGCTCAGCTGCCCCTGTCCTGATTGGACCTGACACTTTAATGTCTGCAGAAGGAGCGTGGTCAGCCCTGCTTAACCTGACCCCCCCCCCACACTCACACCAACACACACATACATACACACACACACACACACACACACACACACACACACACACACACACACACACACACACACTCCCCCTGCTCTCAATTTGCCCTTCTAGGACTGGACAAATCAGGCCAAATTTAACTCTTTATGGCCTTGTTAAGGGGGCCAGGGAGAGAGAGGGGGCATCTTGAGTTTCACAGTGGATTCTTTCCACTGGAGGCGACTCCATGCGGTTCTCTCTCTGGCTCTGGGTGGATTTAGCTCCTTTACAAGCCTTAGCTTAACCAAGTATTTTTAATCAGCTTTCTCATGCCCCTCTGTTGTGCTGCACTTTTTTCACTCTCTCTCTCACTATCTCCCTCTCTCTCACTATCTCTCTCTCTCTCTCTCTCTCTCTCTCTCTCTCTCTCTTTCTCTCTCCACACTTTGGAATAGCTTGCTGGTTAGCTGAGCTATGAACCTCTTGTTATTTGGCCTCGCTCTGTGGAGATGGAGAGGAGGAAGAGGGTGCAGTGCATTGTTAATGGCTGCGCAGGTTGCATTAAAAGGATTAGCTGCTTGTAATGTTCTGCCAAGCTAGGAGAGCACATTAGAGACTTCGGTGACAGTCCGTGGCTAGCACAATGAGGGATTTCTGTTTAAGATGAGCAAGCACCTGCCAATTACTGCCCTTTCTACTCTCCCTCATCCTTTGTTCAACAATGCATGCCGTAGGCTTGTGCCTCCCTGGCCGGGCTGCTGCATGCTGATGGTAATGGGTTATATCTGGCCTTTTAGCATAGTAGATTTTCTCCACTCTGCACTGCTTAGACTGTAGAGCTACAGTATGTGGACAAAAGTATTGGGACATCATTCATTGCATGCTCATTCTTCTGAAATATAGGGTATTAAAAAAGAGTAACTGCTCGACTGTCCAGGAAAGGCTTTCTACTAGTTTGTGGAACATTACTGTGAGGATTTGATTGCATTCAGTGACAAGAGTAAGTGATAGTGAGGTCAGAATTTTGGATGATCATCTACCCACCACATGCACAACTCAAAGGAATGCATTATTCCAGATAACACAGTTCCAGTGCTCCACAGCTCAATGTTGAGGGCTTTACACCTCTCTAGCCTATACCTGGCATTAGACATGATGTCAGTAGGTTTATGTTTGTTTATCTGCTTCAAACGGTCCTATTGTATTGGCAGTATTTCTCTACAGGGACTAGACAAGCTGTGTGTGTTTGTACATCATTTTCATCACTTAAAGTAGTTTAGAGTGCAGCTTAAAGTGGCTGAATGCATTATTATTTTATTAAACTCTCCTTAAAATGTTTCACTGTAAGTCTATAGATATTTTATTTACTATACGAACACAAACATGAGTTCTGAGATTTATATACACTGATCAGCCATAACATTAAAACCACTTCCTACTGTGCAATGGTCCATACCTACCAGAAGTGCTCCAAGAAAGGACAACTGTTGGACTGCTGATCATGAAGGCCCCACCTCCCTCACAGTTACAGGACACAATTCATGAACAAATTCATTTTGTTTCTTGCTGAATTTGTCCTCTTCTTTGAAAGTTCCATTCATAAGCTGGAAAAAGGGCTCAGCTGAAGTCTAGAGCCTGCTTTTTTGCCAAGTATTAGGACTAGGCAATCAAAAGGTGTGTGGGGGGAGGGTCTTACAACCTGATCTGATAAAAGAACTAGGAATGATGCATCTTCCTTATCTTAAAACTCGACAACGCTGAGCATGAGTGTCTTTGCCTCATCCAGAGTTGGGCGAATCCGTCAGCCGAAGCCGTACTTCAAACATCCGTGTTGGAGAGAGCATGGAAGCCAAAGCTGCTCGCCGTGGCAAACTAATGTTTTGATTAGATGTCTGTGCTGCTGTGTGATGTCCTAATGATCCAACATTGGTGGAGACAGGCAGTCAGACCGCCCGCATCGTTTCTCTCTTCAGTGGCATGGGCGGAGCAGTAGAAACGGTGCTGGGTCGGAAAGAGGGGAGTGGAGTGTTGCCTGATCAGTTGCTGGCCTACTCAGCTACCGATACATATGGTCATATTATGGTTTATTCACTCTGATATTGACTGCCAACTCTCTTGTCTTGTCCTAACTCATGCGCTTTCCTGTGTTTGTGTGTAACAGCTGCCAGTCAGTCAGAGAGGGATCAGACGGAGTCGCCGATCCCCTCCAAGCGGCCTTCATCAAGGTCCGGGGCTTCAGAGAGCCCCCTCTCTTCCAAACGTCCCAGGACGTCCGAGAAGAGCGCTGGGGAGCAGGTGAGAAAGTCGTCCAGATATATTTGATGACAGGAAGAACAACTTCACAGTTTTGATTTTTCTCCAGTTTTTGAAGTCATTCGGCATGTGACACCTCAAGGTGCACAGCGGCTCATTATTCATCACTGTTAATTAAGAAAAAATGCTAGAACATAGCTCGTGGGATATATATTTTTGCCATTTCAGAATAAAACTGGCCTTTTTGCATTATGCATGCTTTTTTCCTGAAGATTATGTTTCTCCCTCTTTTTTCCCCTGCTCTTGCATCGCTAATTGCGCAAAAGGTGGAAAATCAATATGATATTTGACAGATGAGAGGCCTTTGAAGTGTGTGCCAGGCCTCTCCGGCTAACCCTCTGCTCCCTGCACACGATGGGAGGGTTTTTACTCTAGTTTAGCTGCTCAGTTTGAGAGGCTAATATCTCTCTCTCTCTCTCTCTCTCTCTCTCTCTCTCTCTCTCTGCAGATGTACCAGTGCCCTTACTGTAAGTTCACGAACACAGATCTGAACCGGCTGAGGATGCACGTGATGACCCAGCACTCAGTGCAGCCCATGCTGCGGTGCCCACTGTGCCAGGACATGCTGAACAACAAGATCCACCTGCAGTTCCACCTCACCCACCTGCACAGCGTGGCCCCAGACTGCGTCGACAAGCTAATAGCCACTGTGAGTGCCCACTTCTCTGCTGGGAGGGTTTACTTGGCAATGTGTTTGTGTGTCAGGTCCCATAGATATCACACACTGTTAAGTTCATTGGGTTATGGTGGTTCAAGTAAACGATGTGTGAGCTTTACCAATATTGAACACCTAGGCATGTACGTAGGCCTAGACCTATATCCTGTTCCCTGTGTGGGACAAAACTATTGGGACAAAACTTAATCAAGAGTATTATAAAAGAGTGTATCTTACTTTTGTTGGAGTGACTGTCTCTACTGTCCAGGGATGACTTTCTGCTAGATTTTGGAGTATTCCTGTGAGGATTTGATTGCATTCAGCAAGAAGAGCAGTGTTACCCCATCCCCAACTCTCATGCTCGTTCCTCCCAAAAGTACTGGATGGAGCACCATCTATCCAGAGAACACGGTTCCACTGATCCACATCTTAATGCTGGGAGCTTCATACCTCTCTAGCCAATAGGTTGCTGCTTGTTTATTTGTCCCAGAGAATCCTGTTCTGTTGGCACTACTTCTCTACAGGGACTAGACAAGCTGTCTGTGCATTTGCACATCTGTGTCAACCATGGGCACACCTTATATTAGCTGAATGCATTCGTAGAAGGGGTGTCCACTAACATATGAACATATAGTGTAAGCTCACACTGCACTGCACTGCCATTACTTCTGGGTAAAGTGGTCGGGCAAGTACCACACTGAACACTCTCTCTGCCTGTAAAGATAATCTGAATTTTACAATTCTTTGGGAAACCTTGGTTTGTTCACTGACAGTGTTCTAATACAGTATAATTACCACTGTTCCTATCTAATAGTTGCCCTGACTCAAGCAGCATTGTAGGACACAATCTTGTCCTTCTGTTGAGTGGCTGAAGTATTCAAGCCCTGTCTTCTGATGCACAAGGGGAATGTTATTTGCTTTTAACCTCCTGCTGCAAATGTAACCTCAAAATATGAACGCATATGATCTTTCCTAGCACACAAGTACACTGACTTCACAGTTCCGGACCAAATGTCACGGCATTAGTTCTTTGTAACTCTCATCCCATCAACAGCAGGAGTAGTTTTTAATTAAAAACCCTCAGTGTCCCTGCAGACTCCTGTGTGGGCGAGGCATCAATGGATAAAGAAGAGCACAAGGCCTCCTTAGTCCATTCTTTTGTCTACCTGTTTGTAAGAAAGCTGTGTGCTTGTACACAAAGGCCCACTGTGGCCTGGCCCCCCTGTGGTGATAGCGTGAGGGGCCAAGCCCAGCTGCGCGAGTGAGTCACTGTTTCTCACAAGCCGCACCTTAACGGAGAGGAGACCGGTTTCTTCCTTTTAATTGATGACATTTGAGGCTTAATCAAAACATAAACGGAAACTGTTAATCGTGAATTGGCCCCCGGGCGTCCTGTTGACTCACTGTGAATCAGATATAATAGGGCGAAAAGGTTTGAACGGCTGGCTGATGCTCCACTCTAGCAGATGTACTGACATGCCTATTGTTGATTAGCCTCTTTTTCTGTTTCATTATGTTATCACAGTCAATTCAGACAGAGGGGCTGTGTGAGGGGGTGTGCATAAACAAAAGAAGGCAAGATATATACACACTGTTGCTCTTGTCAGATAAATGTGTTGGTAGTTTGAATCCCCCCTTACCTTTCCCATTCTGTCTCTCGCTAGGCTTCCTTGACAGTCTTCCTGTTTGGGTGATCACTAGCTCCAATCATTAATGTATTCAAGTAATTGGGGCACAGATGAATGGGAATTTAATGAAGAGTTGTTGTTTTTTTTTCCCACCCTCTAATGAAATGCAGGTCCAGACAATGCAAATATTATTCTCCAGACATATTCTCTGACTTGCTAGCTTTGTTGTTCTCAGGTGAATATCGAAAGCAGCCATGCTACAGTGAACTAATGAACACAGGGTGCATTCTTATGATATTGAACCTACTACCTCCATCCCCTGGTGCTGGAATATGAATCAAGCTGGCTCTATCATAAGAGATCATAAGATACACATGGCCCTCGCCACTGTACAATTACAAGAGCCGTGTGCCTCTTTCCAATTGGATTCACACGCAGAAGGGCAGAGATTGCCCCAGGAAAATGATATACTGGGCTATTTGCACAATTTTTTTGTTTTAAGACAATTTCAAAAAGAATTGCGTGGTTGTCAGGGTTATTCCTATTCTGGACATTCTTTCATATGGAGCAGTAACACTTACATCATCCACTTTAACTTATTTGCCACTAGCTCTGTAATCCCGCAGGACCTAGGCCTCCATCAGCCGCCGCCTCCTAATTCCTTTGAGGAAGCTCACCTTGTTCTATTGCATTCCCCATCAACACTACAAAAGAGCCCTTATTGCACTGCCTTTATGGCTCTGCTTTTCCCAAAAATAATTACGTTTATGTTTGCATGTGAAGCCTGTGAATCACTGGCTGGCCAGTTGCTCCAAGAAACAATGCCGTTAAAGCTCATCTCGGCTCCCTAACCAGGATGCAAGCGTCGAATGCATTATTAGAGAGCTGGTAGCCATATTTTTTCTTTTATAGAGATGATAATGCACTGGGCCCCTACAAGAGTGGCACATGATGGAAACACACCTAATACAATGCACATTAAAAGCAGCACCTTTTTACAAGTAGAATGAGATACTCAATCCCATTGTACGTGTCAGACAGGCGCTCTTAATGAATTCTGAAATAGGTGACTTTTATTTCCTGCAGTCGCTGCATAAAGATGCACATCCTCTTTTTTATTTTATTTGGCTGCTGTTCCTCTTGGTGCCTCTCCCCCTCATCTCTCTCTCTCTCTCTCTCCCTCCCTCCCTCCCTCTATCTCTCTCAATCCCTCCTGCCCTCTCTCACTCTGTGTCTCATTTTCTGTCTGTCTTAGATAGGGGTAATGAAAATAATTGTGCTTCATTAATTCTCAGTCTGGCTAGATGATAGCCATTTGGAACTGTGTTTGCCAATTAGGCGGTCCAAATTAAAAGTGACCTTGGGATACTCTCCGTGCTTGGCTCTCGTCTCCTAATGAAGCACTTGTCTAGAAACAGTCCACTTTGTAATGTAAATCACTGGCGAGTTTTTGCTTTTGCAACTCTCCATACTGGTTACATTAATTTACTGCTTTCAGTGTGTGGGAGAAATAAAAGTAAGAAATCAAATATCTGCCCTTCTCCCATTTTTCTTCTTCTTCTGCTTTGCAGTGTGAATCTGAATGCACTAATCAGATTGTGATGGACAAGGCTTTCTTAACAGCTCCACTTAACCTCAAGCCTGACTAACTAGCTCTTGCTGGAGGACTGTGTCCTTCACGCGCTCTGGTTCAGGCTGACGGCCGTGCTTTTATGTGGCAGTTGTTGTTTAGGAGCATCCCTTTAATGCACTGTATTTGTACGTTTTACTGCCTCTGGCAGACTTGGAGTATAATTACATTTTAGAGAAGCAGTGGAATAAAGACTCTCTCCTCTGTGTGGTTTAATAGAATTACTGTAATTAGTGTGTTGTGATAATTATTCCTTGTCTTTCTTACAAAAATCAGACTATTTAAAGGATTAAAACTGAAGAACCACGATAACTTTGATGCAGAGCAAGGTATTCCACTTACAGTGATGTAAAGACACAATTTAATCAGGCGTGCAGCGTCTCTACACACATTAAATAGTGTAAGATGGAGATGATGGTATAAGGTGTGATGAGAATGGGAAGAGGGGATTGAGTCACAGGGACATAAACATAGACCAAGAGTAGGAATCAGACAGGGGCAGGAGGAGGAGGAGGAGGAGGAGGAGGGAGATCGGAAGGATGGAAGAATTGAAATGCTGCATGGGTAGTGAGGCTGATTGTTCTGTTTGGGGAGTTAATTGAAGGAAGGTGAAGCAGACTGTGCCTCATCTCCCGACCTCTTCCAATCTCAATCACTGATTATTGTTAAATAGGAGCCGATTAATGAGTGCATTTGATGAATTGTTATCTTTTTTTCTGAGTGAGCGAGAAAGGGAAAGAGAGAGAGAGGGAGATGAGTGGAAGGCAGGGGAGCATCGTGCGTCAAGCAAGTACAGAAGGAACAGAAAGAGGCTGCTTGAAAAGACAGGGACTGTTTCTGTCATTCACACCTGATTGACTTCAACCTTTGTAGAGCAATGCGAACCTGGCTGCAGTTCCACACACTTTAATCAATATTCATTGCACAATCAAATATTGAAATGATTGAACGGGTATACACAAGTACAGTTCATTTCATGCCTTTAACGTTTATTTTTTACTTTTATACCTTTAATACTGGTCATTTTCTGGGGTGAAAAAGCTTTAATGAGCATCACAGGTTAAGTGGAATGCAGCAATATATTTTGAAACTGACATTGAATTACCCAGAATTCTTGTGCCAGTGACGCCATTTATTTAAATAGTTTCAGCATGCACTAGAATGAGAGACACTTTTTATGAGGAAGAGGAATTATTTAATTAGGCACCCTAATAAGCTTTTCAGCTGGCCAACCCCATCACACTAATTGGTTGCAGCAGAACTTTCCCAGCCTGTGACAAAACACCGTCCATGATGAAAGTGCAAATTCCTGCAATTGGGGGGAAAAAAAAGTTAAATTAATATTAATTAAAAAGAAGTAATATGATTGGTCCTTGTATGAAAGAATACAAAACCTTTTTATGGAACAACCCTTTATATGTGTGTGAGACAACTGTATATTCAATAATGAACACTGACACATTTGTTGATTATAAAAGTACGTTATTTGAGTTTCCTTGCATACCTTAACAGAGGCTGTTGTTAAAGACCTTTAATTAACACGTGGCACACCTTGTGTTTTATTTTCCAGGTGGCAACCTCAGAGGTGCTGCCAGCAAGCATGTTCATACCAGTCCCTGGACCGGAGAGAGAGGCTCAAAATACATCCTTGCCCAACTCTGATGACACGAAGAAACAACCAGGTAAGAATGCTTTGTACACTTAAAGCTTGTGTTTTTTGAATGCACATTTGTTATTAAAATGTGTATCTGTTGGATGACAATGAATTATTCACATTCATTCTATGTACGAAAGGATTAAAATCGTGCAATCTTTTTTACTTTCAAAGAAACAACTTAGTTTCAGAAAACTGAGATGTCTTTTTGTTTCCAATTATAGAGAGTACAGATGTTGAGCCTGACAAAGGGATTTCGATGACCACCGATATAATTGAAGCTCGAAAATCTCCTCTTGAAGATCAGCAGCCTGCAAGAGAAGACCCTACTGGATTCCTGTGCTGGAAGAAAGGCTGCAACCAAGTATTCAAATCATCCAGTGCTCTACAGATGCACTTCAATGAGGTCCACAACAAAAGGCCGCAGTTGCCAGTCTCTGATCGCCACGTCTACAAGTACCGTTGCAACCAATGTAGCCTAGCATTCAAGACAATAGAGAAACTGCAGCTGCATTCCCAGTACCATGTTATCAGAGCAGCCACCATGTGTTGTCTGTGCCAGCGGAGTTTCAGGACCTTACAGGCCCTGAAGAAACACCTGGAGACTAGTCACCTTGAACTGAGTGAAGCTGACATTCAGCAACTCTATGGAGGCTTGCTAATGAATGGAGACCTAATGGTTATGGGTGACCCATCACTTGGAGAAGACCAAGGAGGTCTGATTGAGGATGAGAAGGAAGGAGATGAGAGTGATACTGAGGAAAAACAGAGCCCAACAGGGAGTGACTCAGGATCCTTGCAAGAGGATTCTGGATCAGAGCCCAAGCGAGCACTGCCATTTAGAAAAGGCCCCAATTTCACCATGGAAAAGTTCTTAGATCCTTCTCGCCCTTTCAAGTGTACTGTCTGCAAAGAGTCTTTTACCCAAAAGAATATTCTTCTGGTACATTATAATTCGGTATCGCACTTGCACAAGGTCAAACGTGCCCTGCAGGAATCCACCACAGGTCAGCCAGAGCCAACCAGCAGCCCCGATAACAAGCCCTTCAAGTGCAGCACTTGCAACGTGGCATACAGCCAGAGCTCCACACTGGAGATTCACATGCGCTCTGTGCTCCACCAGACCAAAGCCAGGGCGGCCAAACTTGAAGCCGCCGGCGGCAGCTCCAGCTCTGTCAGCAGTGGCAGTGCAAGTGGAGGCACCTCTAACAGCACTTCTACCCCAAGCCCCATCCCACCCACTAACTCAACAACCAGCTCTAGCAACAACAGCTGTTCTCCAGCAAATGTTCAGACAGCACACGGCATAACGGGAGGAAACCACCTGAGCCAGTCTCACAGCCTTGAGAGCTTGTCTAATTCAGCTTGTCATCCTTCTCCCTCTGAGAACCAGGATATAAAGAAAAAGAAATTTGCAGATATGCTGTCCTCACGAGGCCACCAGCAGCAGCTCCAACAGCAGCAGCAGTTGGCTCAGGCTCAAGCACAAGCCCAGGCCCAGCTCCAGCAGGAGATCCAGCAGCAAGCTGCCCTACTTCAGTCCCAGCTCTTCAACCCCCTTCTACAGCACTTCCCAATGACAACAGATGCTCTTCTACCACTTCCACAGCAGCAACTGCTGTTTCCGTTCTATATTCCTGGGGCTGAATTTCAGTTGAATGCAGAAATGAACCTGAACAGTTCTTCATTGAACTTAAGTGGCTCTGCTGCGTCACTGTTGGAAGAACAGAAGAACCAGGCCCAGCAGGTCCAACAGAGCTGCCTACAACAGCAATTGATGCACCACCACCTTCAACAACAGCACCAAGCTCATTCCCACTCCCAGGCCTCAAGCCAAATGGCTTTACTTCAACAGAGTGCATCTCTCTCGCACACAGTAGATAAAAAACCAAAGTCACAAGTTCCTCATAGCGAGAAAGACGGAGAGCTGCCAAAGGATAAAGAAATGAATGATAAAGCAGAGGATCATGTTCCAAAGGATATGTCAGACAATTCAAAGTCCAAAGAGAAGAAAGACGTTCAACAGGCTATAGCTAATGTGAATCAGGACACTGGATTCCCTCCCCCACGAATTGCATCAGATGCTCGTGGTAACGCCACCAAAGTGCTATTGGAGAATTTTGGATTTGAATTGGTGATCCAGTATAATGAGAACAAACAGAAAGCTCAGAGAAAGCCCACAGGCTCTGGATCTGGATCAAGTGCAGCTGGTGGCATTACTAGGGTTGTTGACCCTGTTGAGGGACTGGAGAAATTGGAGTGTGAGGCCTGTGGTAAACTCTTCTCCAACATTTTGATACTGAAGAGTCACCAGGAGCACATCCATCAGGCCTTCTTTCCATTTAGATCACTAGAAAGATTTGCTAAGGAGTACAGAGAACAGTATGACAAGCTGTACCCACTAAGACCACAGACACCCGAGGCTGCTGCTCCCCCACCACCCCCTCCTCCCCCTCCCCCACCACCACCGCCACCTCCACAGAGAGCACCAACACCAAATATACCTGTCTCTGCACCTGCACTCACTCCTCCCACTGCTCCGACCCCACAGCCTCCAGGTCCACTTGCTCAAATTTCAATGCCAATGGACCTTCCTCTCTTCTCTCCACTCATGATGCAGCCTATGCCACTCCAATCGCTGCCCTCTCAGATTCCTGCCCAGTTGCCCTCTGTTGAACCTGGTCTGGCCACAGATCTTGCACAACTGTATCAGCAGCAGCTCACGCCAGCGATGCTGCAGCAACAGAATAAGAGGCCTCGCACCCGTATTACGGATGACCAGCTAAGAGTACTGCGACAGTACTTTGACATTAATAATTCACCAAATGAGGAACAAATAAAGGAAATGGCTGACAAGTCAGGACTTCCACAGAAAGTCATCAAGCACTGGTTTCGCAATACTCTTTTCAAAGAGCGTCAACGCAACAAAGACTCACCCTATAACTTCAATAATCCACCTATTACCACTTTGGAGGATGCCAAAATTGATTCTAAGCCACCATCCCCTGAACCCCTAAGACCAGAGTCGTGTGGCAGTAAGAGATCGTCCAGAACACGGTTCACAGACTACCAGCTTAGAGTACTGCAGGATTTCTTTGATGCCAATGCCTACCCTAAAGATGATGAATTTGAGCAGCTATCAAATCTCCTGAGCCTACCAACTCGAGTCATTGTTGTATGGTTCCAGAATGCCAGACAAAAAGCTCGGAAAAATTACGAGAACCAGGGAGATGGAGCAAAAGACGGTGAGCGGCGTGAGCTGTCCAATGACCGATACATTCGCACTACCAACTTGAACTATCAGTGCAAGAAATGCAGCCTGGTGTTCCAGCGTATATTTGACCTCATTAAACATCAAAAGAAGCTTTGTTACAAAGATGAGGATGAAGAAGGGCAATATGACAGTCAAAATGAGGACTCTGTAGATCTCTCACATGAATACTATACTCCTTCTGGGTCATCAGGTCACACACCAATGCCATCATCTTCAAGCCTCTGCCCTCTTCCACCTTCATCTTCATCTTTCTCTCACATGACATCTTCTGAGAAGGTTGAAGCTGCCCCTGCTAGCACATCAAACACCTTTGACGAGAAGTCCAAAAACTCAGCAGAAACATCTCTGGCACAAAGAGAGCAGTCATCAGTAAAACAGGAAAGCAGTCACCCACCCGAGACTCCACAGCAGAGACCACCACGGGAGGAAAAGATTCACATGGCACCAAAGAACACAAAACTTTCTTCACCTTCCCTCTCTCAGCAGCAACAGCACAGCAGTGCTTCATCCTCACACCAGACTCCCTCCCAAAGTTCCCTCATGGCTCTTAGTTCCCATTTAGCTACTGCTTCCCAGCAGCAACTGGCCCAGCAGATGATTCCTTACCAGTGTGAGCAGTGCAAGCTTGCCTTTCCTTCATTCGAGCACTGGCAAGAACACCAGCAGCTTCACTTCCTGAGTGTTCAAAACCAATTTATTCATCCCCAGTTCCTGGATCGCCCAATGGACATGCCTTTCATGTTATTTGACCCTAGCAATCCTCTGCTGGCTAGCCAACTTCTGGCTGGAGCCTTGCCACAAATACCCAGCAGCTCTGCCACTTCTCCATCAACACCTACATCCACCATGAACTCTCTAAAGAGGAAGTTGGAGGAGAAAGCAGGCACAAGTCCTGGTGAAAATGATAGTACTAATAGTGGGGAAGAGCCACAAAGAGACAAGCGTCTTCGAACCACTATTACTCCTGAGCAGCTTGAGATTCTGTACCAAAAATATTTACTAGACTCTAATCCCACTCGAAAAATGCTCGACCACATTGCTCATGAGGTAGGGCTCAAAAAACGAGTGGTACAAGTATGGTTTCAAAACACCAGGGCCAGGGAAAGAAAAGGCCAGTTCAGGGCTGTCGGGCCAGCTCAAGCCCATCGGCGCTGCCCCTTTTGTCGGGCCCTTTTTAAGGCTAAAACTGCTCTAGAAGCCCACATTCGTTCACGCCATTGGCACGAGGCAAAGCGTGCTGGTTATAACTTAACACTTACTGGTTTAGTATCTGACCAAGAGGGCATATCCTTGAAGATGGATCCTCAGGAACTTGCTGCCTACTCCCACATTGCCACTTCTAACAACGATGCCCAATGCTCGTCCTTGTCGCCTGTGAGTAAAAGCATGGATTTGTCTCCAAGGGTGCTTTTGAGTCCAACATCTATCAAAGTTGAGGGAATGGAAGAATTTGAAAGCCCAACTATGTCCTCAGTGAATATGAGTTTTGACCAGAGCAAGCTTGATAATGATGATTGTTCTTCTGTGAACACTGCAATCACTGATACCACCACAGGTGATGAGGCCAACGCTGACAACGACAGTGCTGATGCAAAGCACGGTCACAACAGCGGAGATTACTTGTCCAAATCTGGGGGAACAGTACCATCTCTTGAAAATGATGACCAAATGTCTTCAGGACTAGTGAGCCCTGCAACAAGTTATTACGCAAAAGACTTTGAAAATGAAAATATGGTGGATTACAGTGAAACCTCTAGCTTGGCTGACCCTTGCTCACCCAGCCCTGGGGCATCTGGTAGTAGAAGCATTGACAGTGGTGATAGGCCTGGTCAAAAGCGCTTCCGAACTCAGATGACTAACCTCCAGCTGAAAGTGCTCAAGTCCTGCTTCAGTGATTACAGGACTCCTACTATGTTAGAGTGTGAGGTACTCGGCAATGACATTGGACTTCCGAAAAGAGTTGTACAAGTCTGGTTCCAGAATGCTCGCGCTAAGGAAAAGAAGGCAAAACTCAGTATGGCTAAACACTTTGGCATCAATCAGACCTCTTATGAGGGACCTAAGACAGAGTGCACTTTGTGTGGAGTTAAATATAGTGCACGTCTCTCAGTGCGGGATCATATCTTCTCCCAGCAACACATATCCAAGGTAAAGGATACCATTGGGAGCCAGCTTGACAAAGAGAAAGAGTACTTTGACCCAGCCACTGTTCGCCAGCTCATGGCCCAGCAAGAGATGGATCGAATAAAGAAAGCCAATGAGGTTCTTGGACTGGCACAACAGCAAGCCATGCAGCAACAAGGGATGTTTGACAGTCCTGCCTTGCAAGCCCTGAATCTGCAGTCAGCCTATCCAAATCTGCAAGGAATTCCCCCTGTCCTCTTACCTGGTGTTGGAAGCCCTTCCCTTCCAGGCTTTAATTCATCGAATTCAGGTATGTTAATTACTCTGTAATCACTAATCCCTACTTGAAGTAGAGAATTAACAAACACCAAAGCTCATCTTACTTTTCTGATACATATCACCAGTGTTTACTGTTTCTATTAGGTAAAGAATTTGATTTCATCTACTACTAATCATTTTTGCTTCATTGTAATTCATGCAAATCTATGCTTTGTTTTGTTTTTTTCCAGCTTTAACCCCTCCAAAACCACCAAATATCCTGAACATGCCTGGTGCCAGTGTACCTTCACCTAGTCTCCCCACGTCTGGTTTACCCAACAAGTCCTCCTCTTCCTCCTTGGCCTCTCCCAGCCCAGCTCAGGCCAGCACTTCTGTTGCCCATTCAAGTACCACTACCACATCCACATCAAACTCCCTGACCTCCCAACCAGGCCTACGGGCTGATCCTCCCAAAGAGCGTGACACTGAAAGGACCAGGGAGAAAGAGAAGTGCAAGGAGAAAACTGAGAAGTCCACAACACCATTGTCAACTGGAGGAACTCCTGCTCCCTCTACTTCTGCTGCCAGTGCCAAGAAAGAAAAACCAGACACGGCAGTCCCAGCCACCTCAATGCCAACTCCTGGCATGGAGTATGTGGTTGATCCAGCTCAGCTCCAAGCCTTGCAGGCTGCTTTAGCGTCAGATCCAACTGCTCTACTTACCAGCCAGTTCCTGCCCTATTTTATGCCAGGTTTTTCTCCATATTATGCCCCCCAGATTCCTGGCGCTCTCCAAGGTGGATACCTTCAGCCTATGTATGGTATGGAAAGTCTTTTTCCCTACAACCCAGCTTTATCACAGGCCCTGATGGGACTGTCACCAGGATCCCTGCTCCAGCATTACCAGCAATATCAGCAGAGCTTGCAGGAGGCACTTCAGCAGCAGCAGCGGCAGCTTCAGCAAATCCAGCAACCCAAATCGAGCCAAACTTCAGCCCCTTCTCAGCCCTCGGTGGACCGTAAAGATTCTGCCAAAGATTCAGTAAAGACAGAGGAACAGAAAGGCACTCCCCCAGTTGATACCTCTTCTTCTCACAACAACCTAACCCCTGAGCAGCATGAAGTGGATGGTAAAGGTGCAGACCCCCTTCTTGACCAATTCATTGTCCCCAAAGTTCAGTACCGGCTGGCATGCCGCAAATGTCAAGCTGTTTTCAGCAAAGAGGAAGCAGCTATCAGCCACCTCAAGTCGATCTGCTTTTTCGGTCAGTCTGTGGCAAACCTGCAAGAGATGTTGCTTCGGGTCTCCAGCAGTGGCAGTACAGCTGAGGGCGGCCTCTATGACTGCCTGGCCTGTAACACCACCCTAGATGGGGACAAAGCACTCAGTCAACACCTGGATTCAGCCTTGCACAAACACAGAACAATCACGCGATCAGCCAGAAATGCCAAAGAGCACGCTACTAGTTTATTACCTCACTCTTCAGCCTGCTTCCCCGATCCTAACACCGCATCTACCTCGCAGTCTGTCACTCACTCAAACAACACCCCATCTCCCCCACCAACAACGTCAAACACCACGCCGTCCTCATCCGTGTCTGCATCTTCGTGCTCCTCCTCCACCTCCTCCACAGCTGCCCTCCTGAACACCACAGCTGCCAGCAAACCCTGGCCCCAGGCCCCTTTCTCTAGAGCTTTAGCTGGGAAGCCCAATGCCACTCCTTCTACATCGTCTTCTTTTCCTCCAGTATCCTCACCTTCAACGGTTACCTCAAGTTCATTGAGCACCTCAGGGGTTCAGACCTCGATACCAACAGACGTCTTTACCGACGAATCTGACTCTGATAGCAGTCAGAAGTCAGCAGACAGGCTGGGCAGGTCGGCGGAGGAGCCGCAACAGTCCGGCTGTCTCAAAGACAGTGATAGTTGTAGTAGTAATATGGCTAGCGTAGGAACAGACTCCATCAGATTGTAAAAGAGCTTTCGGTGATGATGGACAATATTTAAAACACACAAAAGACAAAAAAAAACAAATAAAAAAACAGAAGTAAAAAAAGCAGCAATGTTTAAAATATGTTTAAAAGTATACAAACCAATTTCAGAAAAAGATGTGTAAAGACTAACTGCAATTCCAAAGCTTGTAACCAAAAATTAAATGTTAATGGATTGTTTTCCCATATCAACATGCTGGTTTTCATTTTAGTTCAACTATTTTATATATATATATATATATATATATATATATATATATATATATATATATATATATATATATAATATATATATATATATACACACACACACACTGCGTTTAACGTGGATATTGCTAGGGGAATGCTGTATTGCAATGGACTGCCTCAAAGTCAAAAAGTTGAATAGCCCCAAAACCTGTCCATACAAAGAACAAGAACATAACAAACTGATCCCTTGATGTTTGCATAAGTATTTTCACTTAATAGCACAGTTACACAAAGCCAGTATGTACTGTATGGGAGAATAGTCTTACAGTTTTCTTGCTGTCTAAGCATTCAAATACCAATGGCTTGCTAAAGAAAAAAAAGAATAATGTAATGTCTATTTTATTCTCAGGTCAACAGCTCACAACCTTTTTTATGTTACAAAAATCATTATTTTACTCATTTTGTTCCTTACAATGATAAACATTTCTGTTTTTGTATTACTTTTACTGACAGAAAGTATTTGGAAGTGATACTAACTTAAAGACATAGCTTTCTGGGCATTCAAATGGGTAGCTGAACTGCTGGTTGTAAACCTTTTCAATTCTTTTAAATGGGAGGATACCTAATCCCACTGTACCCGGACACGAAGAGCATTGCAGACTTGTTGGTGAGGGATAAGAAAAGATTTTTTTTTATTTGTTTTATTATTTTGTTTTATTTTGTTTTTAAAGGAAAAAAACTTTCTGTATTTATGATAGATATAAACATTTTTGGTGTTAAGTAGATTGTTGCATTGGAAATGAATTTAAACAGTATGGTAGACTGAAAAATCTTTGTGTACATTTAGCTTTTGTATTGTCCAACCTTAAGGCGCTTCATTTGATGTTGTCTTGGTCATTCCAATAGACTAGATTAAGGAGCAGGAACTGATCTATACTTTATTTCTGTCAAATCCACAGCTTGGATTTTGTTCACCCAACTGCCACGAACAGACTTGGCAGAGTCCCCTTTGTTTCATGAGGGTTTTCTCTCCTTTTGTGGTTTGTGCAGCACTGACCAAAAGAGAAAAAGAGATCTGGGGTGTGTTTTCAAAAATTATTCACACTTTTTTCTGTTACTTTATCGTGCACTTACAATTGTCTGACTTTCTTTATCCCACTGTCTTTCTGTGTTGCTCCCTCCTTCCTTGTATTCGTTTCCCCCACCCACTGTATTTGTAGATTTGGAGATTCTTCTCCTTTAGCACTACAAAGCAGACTTTTTGTGTTTCATGCAGTGTGGCTGCAGTCTGTTATAGGCTTTATTGTGTGCGTTTTTTCCCTCTCTTTTGTTCGTTGTCATAAATGAAAATGAAAAGAATAATAATAATTCACGCTTTAAAACGAAAAGAAAATCCAAAGACTAAACACTTTCACCATTGGTGCATAAAGATGAGAAAAGAGGCTTCTTTATACTTGAGAATTTGTTGCTGTTTTTAAGGAAAGAAAAACAAAGTTTTAAAATAAAAGGAGTACGCATCAGAGCTGCAGTCTTTGCTTCTTTGTAGGCAGACCAGCGGCTTTTTTACGTAAAAAAAATACCAAGAATACCAAAAACCAAAAAAGGACCCTTGTCCTTGCATTGTGGAGTAGCACCATTACAGAGCCATTGCAGTTTGTAAGATAGAAGTTGAGAATCTCTTTGTTTATCTCTTCGGTCACACAAGATCCGTTTTTTCTTTTCTTTCTTGTTTTCTTTTTTTTTTTTTTTCAGAGAAATGTATAAGGTCTGGTTCTTGAGGACATACGTTTTGCTGCTAATGTAGATTTTTTGAAAAGAAGAATACCTAGATGCATGCTCATTTTGCTTTTTGGCTAAGCTTTAATGAAAAAAAAAAAAAGAAAAACAACCAATAAACCATTACCCTCTCTCTGCAACATACATTTTTTTTCCTTCTTGTTGCAAAATCGGAACTCTGAAGACTGTGAATATATGTTTCAAAGGACATTTTGGCTTTATATTTTTTCCTTCTCGTATTTTTCTGTTTATTGAGCAGACCAACATCACAAGCCAATGATCTATTATGTTTGTAAAGAACAGAGCATTCCAAATACCACACCTGAGTTTGATTTCTTAAGCAAAGACAGCTTCTTCTCCCTTTTTTTTCTTCGTATTTCAGTTCGGTTCTAGTTCTCATTTCTAAGGTGACTGTAAGGTGTCATGTAATTCTGCCATCCCAGCTTACTGATCATCACAGTTTGATTCTTCTCATTCTGAAGCGTGCGGTGCAGGGGGTTAAAGCCCCTGCATCCCTTTTTCTGGGTTTCTTTGTTGTTGTTCTTCTTCTTTTTTTTTTTTCTCCTCACTTGAAACAGATCATCATGTAATAGTGGTTACCAAAAATGTACATATTGTAACACATCTGGTACATACACGTCTCACTGGTCTCACTGGTCACTGGTGTCATCATGCCTCTCCCATCTATAACGAGTCTCAGAAGGAAATAAAAGGCTGTTTCGCAAAAGTATGGAGTGGCGGCCTCCCCTCCTGGATAAACGGAATAATAAAATGTGTAGGGACTTGCCCCAGGTTTCTGCAGGGTGTAAAGCCATTTTCATGCACGATACGTCTATTACAGGTTTCCAAGGGACATCTTCATTCCAAAGCATTATAAGACTGGAAAACAAAACTGTTTTTTTTTTTTTCTTGTTCTTTTCTTTTCCTGAAGGTGTCCCTTGTTTTGGATGGTGAATAGGGTGTGTTTCTGCCTTTATGTCCAATGGGAATGGTTCTGTTTAATCAAAATGTGCCCCACTCCACTCCTGTTTTTTAATATCCTCACCAAAACTTAAGGAATATTAAAAATTTGTGAATAACTGCGTATTTTTCAGTTTGGCCACAGATGTATAGCAAGTGTATTTTGGCCTACATGATACATTGCTGCAATCTCGGAAGTGTGTTTTTTAAAAAAGTGTTACGTATTGCAGAGCAATGTGATTTGGTGTTAATACTTGCGCATGCTGTTGAAAATTAGGTCGATTTGGTCTGCAAGCTTGCCACTCTTCTCCAATCCTGTTCACACTAAAATATTGTTCATAATTATTTTTTAAAAAATTCTGATGTATAGTTTATTTTTTTCGAATGCTCTTGCTTTGACTTTCATTTCAGACAATGTCAGACATTTATTATTTTCTTATAACTATTTGTATTTTATTTCCTGTATATTAAAGTTTCTTCATATACGTAAATTAACGTTTTAACACCAGCTTTAAATTTGAATCAATTTTGTTTGTTTGATTTTCCTATTCTTATTCTAAGACCTGGCCACTTTATGGTGTATATCTTTCTTTGACACTGTTATTGATCTCTTGCTTCCAAAACGTTCTTTTTATTATTTTATGGGCTCTGGTGAGGGACCGAGTTAAGGTCTTCCTCGCCATTAATTCTGCCAGCTTGGACTGTGTGTTTTCCTTAAGAGCCGGTTGTTTGTTTTCTTTTTCTTTTCTTTTCTTTTCTTTTTTTTTTTTCTTTTTTTTTTTTTTTTTGTACTTTCTACATGTTCATTTCATACCAAAACGTTGAGAACTGCAAAGCTGGATCTTCAGTGCGGGGGCGAAGGTTTGGGAAAGTTACAATAATTAAGTCGTGTGGATCCTGAAGCACTGAGCAGTTTGTCTCTTTTTAAATATTATTGTTACTTTCATTAAATGTATGAATGTGGCCAAAGCATAATGCAGTTGGAAAGGAAAAAAAAAAAGAATTTCAGTTGGTGCCCCTGATGAGTGTATATTTATTGTGGCACAACACGACACACGACTGAGATACATCGACTCTCATTTGGGATACTTGATTTTTTTTGTTTTTGTTTTGTTTTTTGTGGACATTTTGCAAAGAGAGAAAGAAGGCAGGTTTTGCTGTAGAGCTCATCCTTTTTGCCCACTGTGAAAAAAAACATGTATACAGATATAGATATATTTAAAGAAGACATGGATTTTTTTGCTTTTGTTTTTGTTCTAAATGACAAAGAAGGAAAAACAAAGAGAACTGAACTCTGGGAAGTGTTGGAGATGCCAGTGAAATGTCTGAGAAGGCTGTTGGCACACCAAAACTGGGCATGGGAGCCAAAGGCAGGGACAAGGCACGCCTCTGATATCACGTCATTATTTAATTACTGACAATTTGCCTACGGGAATAGACTCTGCAACTAGTGGACATATGCGACACAGAGAGGAATAAATCTGGGTTACGCTGAACTTCAGTGGCTGGAGCGGCCACCTCTTCTCTCTTCTCTCTGTCTCTGTCTCTTCCTCTCTCACTTTCCGCATCAACTCTGATGGACATTTTCCACACTCCTGAATGGGATGGACAGTACCACATGCCTCTTTTTTCTCCCAGTTCATGGTGTTGCTACCTGTTTTCATTTCTTCTTGCTCGTCTCGCTGACGGAGGGACAGATGATGTCCCCCGGTCAAAACCGCCGGCATTGGCCTGCCGTGATGTGTAGCCGGCCGATCTCATCGACCCATCTCTAAGGACTTACAGACGGAGGGGGAGGGGCTTTCTGGGCCATCGGGCCTGAGGAAGCGATTCTACACGATAAAAGCAACGCAACCAAAATTAACAACCAAACTTAACAAGCAACCAAACATGTGCTCCAATTTCAAAGACAAACTGCTACTGGAGCTCCCTGTTCCTTTCGTGACTCCTGGTGCCACAATTTTTTTTTTAATGCTTTTTTGTTTTTATTTTCCTTTTGATTTTTTTTTTCCTTTTTTTCTCGAATTATTCCTCCTCCGAGCCTCACAAGCACGGCTCAGTGGCTCCAGGTAGCCCACCCGAGGGTAGAAAAAACAGCCTTGCAATGTACAAAAAAGAGCAAGTTAAACCAAAAATGTTGTTCTTGATGTCTTTTCTATACTGTAGTCTTGTTAGCTTTTTTGTTACTGTAATTATATGATGAAGATTTCCAAACTGTACCAAATTACATGGAGACTAACATACATAAACCACATGGAACTTCAGACTTTTAAAGAAAAACTTTTGTCACAAAAACCTTGTTGTCCTAGTTAAGTTGATTGTAGATGGTAATTGAATATACTCCTTTGAAAATATTTCATCAAGTATGTTTCTTGCTCATTGTGATACATTAAAAAGTATGAGCATAAATGCAGCGTGGACTCGGCTTCTTTTCTTCTCTCTGGTCAATGTTAATCATTTTTGCAGACCTGCTTTTGTTTTGTTTCACATGTTCGCTCACGCTGTACTACTGTGCGTACATATATATACTAACAGTTGCTGAGGAAGCGTGTATAGGTAGTAGGGCTGGACTGGGAAAATACTGACATTGCGGTATTTGTTTTTCTGAATATATGAACACTTTGAACACTGTTAAGAAAAACTGAAATATTCACATTATTCAAAAATGACAGTGTGACTGTAACAATATGCAGACACACTTGTACCAGTAAGAGAAACTAAACCATCTCAGTGGCCCAGAGAAGGTTTCTACTAGATTTTGGAGCATTGCTGCACACAAACAGCATGTCTGGTCCCTGTAGAGACGTACCACCAATAGAATAGGACTTTCTGGAGCAGATAAGCAGTAGTTAACCTATTGGTACTATGCCTGTTGCCAGTTATGGGCTAGTGGAGCTGTGGAGCAGTGGAACTGTGTTCTCTGGAATGATGATGCTCCATTGAACACTTTTTGGATGTGGCGGAAGGTGATCATCCAACATCCTGACCTAACTAAGGCTTCTCTTGTTGCTAAATGCAACTAGATCCTCACAGCACAGCAGTGTGTAATGGTGGAACTGTGTTCTCTGATATGATGGAGCTCCATCCACCAAATGATTGTAGAAGTGATGACAATGCTCCAAAATGTAGTAAAGCCTTCATTACACAGTAGAGGCAGGTACTCCAACAAAGCAGGATAAACTCTTTTTTTAATACCCTTGATTTCAGGACCAATGAAGGAACAGGCGTCCCAATATTTTTGCCCATATAGTGTATAATAAATATTTGAAATGTTATAGAAAGTTTGAATACTGGATTTCCACATAATGCATCACACACAGTGTCGTTATCTCGGTGACTTGGCTTTGGTTAGTCTTGCTCTTGAAAGCATAATTAAATCTAATTGAAATTAATTTATTAAGACTGACAAGATTTAGACAAGCCCCCCCCTCGGCCCCCCCTCGGCCAACTCTAACAGATCATCCTCTTGTTTGTAGGGTGTTCCCCTGCGAGAGCACTCATGCTGGAACTCCTCTTGGGGGATGGGGGGTGGGGGGCAATGGCCGAGATTAATTAAAACATATTAAGCATGAAACACGGACCCGTGCCTAATTAGAAGTGGCTGTTCTCAGCTAATTGAAGCTGATTAAGGCTCAGTACCAAATATAACTCCAAGTGAAGTTTGCTGTTAACTGCAGCGCTCTTTGATTCCTTTTGACTTGTGTAGAGGATCAAATGCAACATTCGTTAAAGCTGTGCTCTAATTCAAAGGCTGCACTCGGGCAAAGGGAGGATGATGGCTTCCTTGTTCTTCATGCGTGATGGAGCGCTCGGAGCACTGAAACAGGAGAAACTTCTGAGAGATTGTATTCATGTGTGTTTCATGCCCTGAACTGTGTGTGTGCAGATGCCTATCTGGATGTGCTCGCGTGTACACTCTGACGCCTGTCTTGATCAGAGCTTGTTCTTTTAAAAGCTTAATTGGGTTTCTTTTTGATCACTTATGACAGAGATGGCTCTGAATGCTGGATGGATAAAAAGCTGAGGGCAGGCCCTAGGCCCGGTAGTGGGTCAGCAACGGTCAGCAAGGTCTTACTGCCAGTCTCTCACAATATCCGTCTCATCTGGAATCTCTCAGCTGCTCTCAGAGCTTTATAGTCAGAAGTCCAACAGGATAGCATGATGTTTCTGTGCGGAAGCTCTCTGAAGAACTGGAATCGAGTTTGTTGTTATACTACAAGTCAGCATTCCCACGGGACTTGCTGGTTCCTTGCAGAACTAGTGGTGTGGGACTAAATTTTTGTCATGCAGGAGTAGAAGGTTAATCTGCGAGGGAAGCAGCAGGACAACATATGTAAAAAAAAAAATCTGCACATTAATAAATTGTCTATATCAGATCAGTAAGAAAGTAAAAAACTCATTTGAAAAAGTGGGAAAAATGGTGCCAATTTTTGGTGGAAGTGGTGGGAGTGTGATCAATCATTCCCATGCAGACCTCTATTTTCTACTGGCCTTGCTTACATACCTTGAGATGTGGAATCGTTCTGAAAGAGAGTGTCCTGAAAATAGCTGAACTGAACACCTGATAGAGGGTAAACATATGCAACTCTAATTATACATCAACAAGCCTGCACATTTTAGTGCTTTCCTTCTCCCAACACACCTGATTCAGCACTCATTAACAAGCCCTTTCAGAGTCGGACAGACATTCTGAAAGAAAAAACAAATTTTCACACATTTATGTGTGATTCATGACTATTATACATTGACTCCTACGTCCCAGGAACACCCCACAATACTTGGCTGATGTTTTGGAGATGTTCTGACTCAGCCATCACAATTTGCACTTTGTCAAGGTTTATCAGATTCTTGAGCTTGCCCGTTTTACCTGCTTTTAACACATCAATTTCAAGAACTGACTGTTCACTTGCTGCTGAACGTCTGCTCCACCCATTGAGATGTACCGCTGTAACAAGATGGTCAATGAGTGCATTTACATGCCCTCAAAAATCTGAAAACAGTGTGGTCCAATTTCATGGGTCAGAGTAAGGGCTAGAAATCTGATTAAGAAAGAGAGCTAGATTTTAGCTCAGTAATCAGATTTCTCAGGGCACATATACCCTTTAACAGGAGTCTGTGCATGTATTCAAATGAAATGCTCAAATCTACAACATGACCGATGAAGGGTTTAAATATTCTCCATCTTCAAGATGACGTGTGTTCATATTATATCTACGTGTAAAAAAATGTATGTAAATGTAACAACCTTTGCCCTTTTATGGCCTGGTTGCAAAGCAGAAACCAGATTATTGCCTGACTCATGTAGACCCAGAGTTTTCTATCACCTGATTACTCACGTACATGTAAACACATTGATGGGATTACTGACAATGTATTTGTCTTTTGAATGATTATCTGATTTGTTCCCATCTAAATGTGCTCACTGTGTGGGTTTTAATGTGGTGGCTGATTAGTGTACTTAGATATAATTAAATGGACAGTTTTTCCAAGTGTGGGTCAAAAGTTATCCTCCACCATTGTTCTCAAAATAACATTTTCCTCAGCCGTTTCATTTTTATCTGCTATCTATTTTTAAAAATCCTGTACGGTGTGTAGTGGGGAACTGATATATCTGAGGGCGATCAGCTCTCAAGGCTCCATGCTGAAGCATTTCTTCCCTCATTACAAAAAAAGCAGCCAGTGGGTTCCTCTGAGGAATGTGACACAGTTGCACCATCTTGGTTTGATTCTAATGCAGGAAGACTCTGTATGAAATGAGATGCTCTTTTGAAAAACAAAACTGGGATAACACAGGAGGGAGTAGATGGTGGGCCTCCCTGCCTGCTAACCAAAGGCAGGAGCATAGGGACCTGCAAGGCCATGCACTCCACTTTTGAAGTCCCCTTAAATAAAAAGCCGCTTCGTTATTATTACTTTCTGATCTTAACTGAGCATCGCTTTCGAGCTGTTTCAGGCATGTTCGGTTTCACTGGAAATCGGTTTCTGGTGAGCAAGGATAGAATGACCTTGACTGCTGCAAATAATCTGAAGTATTGAAGTCATTTTTAAAGAGCACAATGTTTAAATGGTTTCCAGGAGCTCAGATAAAATATATATTTTTATGTTTTCACAGGCCTCGGCATTTTAAAAAGGCTACTTTCATTTGGACCCTACATGACTCAAAGCTGGTCTTTTCTCGTTTTCCTTTGAGTCCGACGCCTGCCGTCGGCTAATTCAAGAGACATAATTTGTCCATAGTGTAGGAAAATTGATACACAGGAAAGTGTTGAAAGACGAGTCGCATAGTAAGGTCAGTGGGCAGGGATTTGGGCTAGTGTCTGAAAACATGTTTTTCACCGTGTCTTGGCTCATGTTTCTCAAGCCGTTATACATAAGCCCTCCTGTTTCCAATATGTCTCGCCTCCAGGGACGGTATTGTTTAAGAGCTTGTCCGAGATGTGTGCCAATGGATCCTCTCACACTGCGTTTAGCTCCGTTAGTGTGGAGTTCTTTGGAAAGATACTTACACTGTGTAGTTCAGCATTGGTGACCCCCCTGCCCTACAGTCCTCTGACACCCCCCACTGTCTTAGAAGTGAAGGGCTGAAAACAGGCCTGAAAGCAGGGGCTGCCCTGGCAAGAGGGGGCTCCAGATTTGCCGGCCATGCTGAGCCAGTTAACACGCAATGCTACATCCCGAATGAATTAAAAGCACCCTAATCTGATCACCGTGAAAAGCCAGGCTGCTTCCTCCCCAGCCTTGGACCAGATGGCACCGACGCTCAGATGCTGCATTGTACCAGCGCCAGGCCCGAGTCACAGAGTGTGAAATTAGGTTAGCGCCTGACTGTAACTTTCACCCCGGGCAAAGGGAGCTCCCTTCACTTGGCCTGGAGGTGAAAGACCCACCCCTCGATCCAGAAACCTAAATGCAGTTACCGTCCCAAAGGACCTCCATTCGGGCCGATCATTGGTCATGGGGTTGCATTTTCTTATTCATTTCTACCGTGACGAGATCAGTGAAGTCCACACAATGCCAGGTTCTCACTGCATGACTTCCAGAGTGGTCAGATTGTTGTACTCTACACACTACAGCAGCTCTGATCTTTCACGAAGAGGAACCCACTACTAGTTTGTCTGCCCTCCAAAAACACGTTTGGTCATGCAAACACATGCATGTGTGAAAATAGTTTTTTTTCTTTCAGAGTGGCTGTCCGACTCTGAAAGGGCTTGTTAACGAGTGCTGAGTCAGGTGTGTTGAGAGGAGGAGGCACTAAAATGTGCAGGCTTGTTGATGTCTAATTAGAGTTGCACATGTTTACCCTCTACACCTACACCTAATATCAGATGTTCAGTTCAGCTATTTTCAGGACACTCTCTTTCAGAAAGATTCCACACCTTCAAGGTTGAGTCTTACAAGTTGAAGCTTTTTTCTCATTTGTAAAACATTTTCAGTGTTCATGCTGAGGTCCAGTGTTCTGAGAAGAGCAGCTTGATGTATCCTCGAAACACACCCACTTATGTTTGGATCACCCAACATACGTTAAGGTTACTGTGAATGAGGTCCATGTTTTATTTTGAATTCTTCACAGCGATACTCAAAAAGCAACTAAGGCAGAATAAAGTCTTGAATACCCTTGATTTCGGATGAAACAATGAATTAGCAGGGGCCTGAATACTTTCATCCATGTAGTGTGTATCACTTTAACACTTTGCCACTCAAGCATGATGCTTGTGTACTCTGTCTACATCTAGGGAGAATGTCTTCCACTCTTTAGAGCACTTTAAGTCTTGGCTCCTCTACTTCTTTGCAGGACATGGAAATCCCTGGCGATCTCACAGTGTAGTCCTAGATAGGTGCTGACGCCATGTTCATGTCTGTGGCATCCTTTTCGCCTAATCGTCCTGTAGGTTCTCCCTCAGCTTCCTAAGATCCAGCGCCAAGCATTTACAGCGTATGAATGGGTACAAATGTTTGACAAGTTAAGCCACAGTGACTACAAAGGGCACAAGTGTGCAGAACATGGCTCTGTGATCATGAGCATTGTTTTAAATGAGAAACACCACCGTTCCGCTGGCTGCTTGGCCTCGAGGCTTGCGACCACAGAGGCAGCAAATGAAGAGCAGAAGCTTGGAGGGAAACCACAGCGCAGCACGGCTTCCCCAGCCTGCACAGCAATGCTCTGCCCAACCTCCTGGGCTCTGCAGCCATGTCTTTAATCCGTACAAGCATGAGGGCTTTCCTCATACAGGCTTACCCAGTGATCCGCTCAGTAGTGGTTGCACCATTCACAACCTCAACGTTGTCCTTGTCAGGTGGGCAAGAGGTTTTGAATTATTAATGGGTACTGTCTTTAATAGCCTGTGATATAAAATAAATCTGACATTGCATTTCGGATGCTTCTAGTGGCTTCTAATAGTATCTGCCTTATGTGTCTGGATGTCAAATATTCGCCAAGGTTCCTATGGTATTCCAGGTGGTTTCTATGGTGTTGCTAGATGGCATCCCAGATTATTATTATGCTTCGAGTGTTTGCTAGGTGGTTACTATGATGCAGTTTAGTAATCGGTAGGGTGTTGAAACGGGTGCGAAAACGCTTGATGAATGTTTTTCTACAGCCGAGTAAAGGAGTGAGGAGCAGGTGGTTCTGCAGAGCTTACCCAACCTGCTCACGTGGGCCTCACATTGGTGGAACATGGGGTAGGCATGTTCCAAGAGGTTCTGAGCTGGTTTATACATGTGTAATTCCTGGCACCCGGTTGGGCCCCATTGTTACAGCCCACCTAATTCCCTCACTGGTCTCATCTAGGCCACAAACAGGGGCTCATGCTTCACCTCTCCTGGTCTCATCAGGGACCCTGATGGGTGTCCAAATATGGAGGCAATATGAGAATGAAAAAACCCTAAAAGTACAGGCCCCACATGGGCATGTAATCTGGATAAGATCCAAATAAAACACTAGATTAACGATCACCCTTTAATGAATACGCTGAGTTCTGCCCATAAACCAGTTCAAAACCAGTTCTAATGATCTACTGGTAACAATGACCTGTGTTTTATTGTGAGCCCGTATGAAGCTCCAGTTTTGGTCTTTGATGGTCGAGGTGGTTGAAACCTTAACTCAAAAAATATATACCCTGAGAAATAATCTGGTCGAACACCTTAGCTATCTTGACCAGCTGGACAGTACTGGTGATCTGACCAGCTCTTTTCCTGTTCAGCTTTATATTATTAAGATAATCATAAATGGTGAGAGAGTGCTTTGTGTCATGCTCTACCATTTAAGACTGATATTTAATGCGAGAAGAGAGGAAAACCCAGTTCTGTAGTTGAACAACACAGATCAGAACCGGTTTAAACACAACACTGTATTAATGAGTTTATACTGAGCATTACAGCTGAATACAGAACTAATGAGAGTCCTTACATAATGTACAGTGTCTTTGAGTGTCGAGAAAGGCACTTATAAATAAAACGTATTATTATTATTATTATTATTATTATTATTATTATTATTATTATTATTTCAGAATATTTATCATTTTATAAACTAAGTGCCCCTACTTTAAGCAATAAGCTCTTTTAAACATGTACTGCTAAAGCTGGCTGAAGCTGATTAGTGTATGTAATGGAAATAATAATGGTGATGTTTGATATAAAATGATTTAATTAAAAATGTAACATGTGCTGAAATATGGTGGAAAATAAGGGTTGAAATATGGCATTTGTCTAAAACCCTACCGGACCACCAGTGGGCTGCTCAGAAAATTGCCCAATAGATTACAACTGAGGTGCTTCTATGTTGAAAATCTTTTGTTTACATGCACACTACAGGTAATCTGCAGATACCACTTAGTGTACTTGCTACCATGACAACAAGCATCATATGAGTCCAGTGAAAGAGGAGCAGCAGTGTGTTACGTGAGTTTGCAGTTGCTGTGCTGTTGTTGTTTTTTTTATTAATGCATTTGCATTAGTAATGATGCATGTTGGTATAGACTTTTATACCAAGTACAAAGTTATCTCCAACCAGACTGTACTTTAACTTTTCAACTGGACATGTAACCGGATGCACACATTTACATGCCTATTACTCTTCTTCTATTTAATGCATTATTTAAAGGGTTACTCACCTCATTAACTACACAGAGATTCTATTAAGCATTGCCTTAGTCTGACTAGTCTAGTCTACGTCCAGTTGAGGTGGATGCAACGTTTAGTGATGATACATTGTGGACACCAACATAATGAACTAATACTTGTCGACCTCTGAACTAGGCAATATGAAGAACCACCATAGTCCAACCACCATAGTCCATTTATCGTAGAACATCTTGTCCTGCGTTCATTTGAATAATTTGCTCTGAATATTGTGAAAGGAGCACTTTGTTGGAAGCTCATGTCCTTCCTTAGCCATTTCATTTCTCTATGGGCTTCGGCTGCTGCAGCCATGATGGCTGGGTTAGCAGAAGCCCTTACTCAGCAGTGCTGTTTTGCACATGAACTGGCTGCTCTCTAGCACAGGACTAATCCCTAACAGACAGTCCACTGCGATAATGAGATCAAGCATAAAGCCAAGCATTTTGTTTGGACAAGATCTAAGAGCACTGTTGGTGGAGGGTGGGGGGAAGACTCTTCATTGCAATGCATACTATGCATCTCTCTCCCTCTCCCTCTTTCCCGCACCTCCATCTTCAGTGGCATTGCGTCTTCCTCCCCTATCAATGTCAAAGCCAAATTACGACGGAGCTGCGAGGACAGGTCAGACTAATTCAATCTCATCTGTCAGGAGAAATGATGGGTGAGGAGGGGTCTGGGGGAGAAGACGCTGTGCAAAGGCGGGGGGGTGGGAGGGCTTGATAGATTTAAATAGGAAAGACGAGTCCCTCTTTGAATTGGGGGAAGTGGTGAGGCCTTGCTTTAAACAGGCTCACACACAGCCAGCAGTACCTGATCAGATGGGAATGTGATGGGCAAGAGAGGGCGAACTCATCAGCAACCAGCAGCACACACACACACACACACACACACACACATACACACACACACACACACACACACACACACCCTACTGGCAAGCGTCCAACACTTTCCAGAAACAGACTGGGAACAGATCTCAGTCTAGAGCTGTGGAATGCTGCTCTGTCTTGCATCATTTCAGTACCTATAGAAATGTCCTGTTGCAGTTATGCAGTCTGCAGTCTGCCAGTAGAGATGAACTGATACTTACAAATTTTATGACCACCAATCTTCACAAGAAAGCATGAATATCTCTTTTTGTTACATATTGTGTATTTTATTTTTTAAAAAATGTGTGGGAACTAGGGGTGTAATGGTGAACAAACGTCCCAAAAAGAACAAGAACAACAACCAAAAAGTAAGAACCCATTGAAATCCAATTTCTCAAGTCACATTCGGAGGTGGTCAGAGACGCACCTGCCCACATTATTCTTGTAGTAATGCAATGCATTGAGTGCACTGTCGTCAAAAAAACAAACAGATGGATAACAGTAATACTCCTGGCTGGTGCACAAATGAGACTAAATGCCTCATCTCAATTTAATTAATCAATTTAGTCCATGCCCCTCCTCAGAAACAATGTGAGAAATCTGATTACAAGCATGATTGGATCCCCCAGGATGCATGTTAATGCCAGGTGTGACTGAGGCCTCTGTAATCCTGCAAACAAGATTACACTTATCATAGTGATACTCCTAAAACTACTACAGTTCCCACAATACCATGCAATACCATGCAATACCATGCACCTTACAGTGTAAGGTTTCCGGGTGGCAGCAAAGTTGTGAAGTTACCATATTGACCTAATAGTGTGTACTGTGTGGTGTACTGTGTAGTGCCCTCTCACATCTTTAACAGGTAGCTGTAGCACTAAATACTGCACAGTGATTGTGATGATGATGATGATCATTGTTTATATTATTGTTATTATTATTGTTTAAATATAATATATCTATTATAATATATCTATTATCAATATTTATTAGTATAATATCATTATTTTTATTGATGTAATGCATATAAATTAGTATGGTATCACTGAAACACTAATAGTGATCTCTTGTATTGTGTATATATACTATAGACAAGGACAAGTAGAACTGTGTCTCTAAGTGTTGCTGTTTTGATCCTGGAGAGTCTCTTGTGCGCCATGAAGGCGTCAGTCTCAGCATTAAATCACTCTTACACCAGTGTAATGGTGAGATTTGAGCATTTGTGCAGGTGATGAAGGCCAGATGAACAGTGTCTGTGCTTTTGTTTGGGCTTCTCCCTGCACTCTACAGTGCTCTGCATTACTTCTGGCCCCCTCATGAGTCAAGCCCAGGGGAAGGTGTGTGTAGAGGGTGTGTTGGCAGCCTCTGGGCTTAGGCAGTGCGTTTCCCTTCTGCTGGACACAGGATCAGGTGTCGCAGTTTTCACAGGGCCTTCTGGTTCTGCTTAACAGGAAATGAGCTCCATCAGAAGGAGTCAGAGCAAAACTGAGCAAAAATGGGGCCTGACAGGCAGGAATATTAGCCTGTGACGGCAGCCAATAATGGGGCGATCGGCTCCCCCACTCCCTGCTAATGAAGAGAATATGTGTGCGGAATGTCTCTCTCTCCCTCTCCCTCTCCCTCTTTCTCTCTTTTCTTATGCAGCTCTGCCCTCTCCTTCACTCTCTCCTCTTTTCTCCGATACCCGATAAATCATTTCAGCAGAAACAGAGGGATACTTTTACTTCACTTCAAAGTTGCGCTCTAAGGTGTCATCTCGGTAACCTCAAAGTGGTGTTGTGCAGAAAGCTGCGCCGAGGCCTCCACCAGTGAGACAGAGAACTTTTTTTTTAACCCCTGAGATGTTTGCTAAGATTTATGGCAGTGAAAGTATATGGTGCCGTGAGAGAGTGGATCATTACACTTCATTATGGCTGCAACCCCCCCCCCCCTTCTCTCCCATGCAAAGATGATAATGGAGGGAACATACACACTCTTTCTCCATCTGCTCCATGTCCCACTCAATGGCCTTCTCAGATTGGGCTTTGTCGGCCAGATCTGGGAAAGCACTTTAACAGTTAAAAATGTAGAAGGATGGAGAGAAAGAGAGAGAACAGATCCATGTATCTCCAGCTATCACATGGAGCAGAACTTTAAAGAGGAATAAACCCACAGAGTAACCAGAATAAATCCAACACTCAGCGCTGCACAGACGGGATCATATTTAAATCCTCAGGCATGTGTTCTGTGTGAAAGTCCATAATTTAACCCTGCACTGCTGTGACTTTGTGTAGTAGCCGTGTGTGTGTGTGTGTGTGTCCAGAGAAAGTGAAAAAATTCCCATTATATTTAATGGACTTTAATGGAGGTCAGATCATGCTCAGCATGACCCACCACTAATGAATCCACCAGATCTGACCAAAGATTCACAATACTTCACAATTTTTGACTATATCTTGGTTTTCAAAAAATAAGACACTAGTAAAACATGGGTCCGCTGTGGTTATGCTGATTTGGCTTTGTGTGTGTGTGTGTGTGTGTGTGTGTGTGTGTGTGTGTGTGTGTGTGTGTGTGTGTGTGTGTGTGTGTGTGTGTGTACATTTCATCAACTTGTGTGTTAAAAAAACATTTACAACCCTGTAATATAACTTTTTTTCATGCCAGTGTTAAAATGACTGAATTTACAGCAATTACATAAAATCTTGTAAAATTCTATTTTAAAAAATTGCAATATAATGCTTGATTATAGTATCACAATATATCACAATTTGCGATATTATATATATATATATATGCATATAAAATGCATATCATATATACCAAGGTTGTTGCCAATTTAAAATCATTTCATAAGGTCTCTGGTTTTACATTGTAGTGGGAAGCACGTTGACCAATGGTTGATGTACAGTAGATGCAAGTTCACATAGATCAGTAGTGGTGATGAGAAGGCGGAGCTTAAAATTTTAAAGTTGTGTTTAAAGTTGTCCAATTTGCAAATGCTTACATTTTATACAGTTTCAAAATCTGTATGCATTTTCCCACATTCCATAAAGAGGATATAGAACCATTTAACCAGGCTAAACCATTTCTGCATGCAAACAGTTTAAGAGTTCGCATGGTTTAATGTAATTACCACTGCGTTTAATATAGAACCCGAAGAAACTGGATTGTGTGATCAGTGTTTAGAAAAAAATCAAGGGTATTAAAGAGAGTTTTTCCTGCTTCTGTAGTATGGAGTAGCTGGAGTATTTGTCTCAGCTGTCCAGGGAAAACTTGTATTGGATGGAACACCAACATTCCAGAGAACACAGTTCCACTGCTCCACAACACCTGGCATTAAGCATGTTGCCAGTAGGTCTCATATTTGTGTATCTACTCCAGAGAGTCCTATTCTATTCTCTATAGAGGCTAGGCAAGCTGTGTGTGCATTTGCACATCTGTGTCAGCAATGGTTGCAACTTAAAGTAGCTGAATGCATTCATTAAAACGGGTGTCCACAAACATTAGGACACATATATCACTTACAGTGCTGTAAGTAAGAGTCTGTGAATACACAATGACTTCTATAGTGTGGCCTCGGGTTTGGTGTGACTCTAGAGTCAGGAGAATTGTTCATACAGTAACTGTTCAGAGGCTCGTTCATATTAATATTCCTCTGATGCCGGCCTCCCTTCTTCTTCTTGTTCTTCTTCTTCTTCTTTTTTTTTTTTGCTCTTAAGCGAAGTCAGTTGCTGTGTGTTGCTGCTGGACGGGCGGTGGGACAGGGCCTTGACCCCGCGCTGGCTGTTCTAATGACGGCAGGATGAAAGGCTCTGCCGCTGTGTTCCCAGGCCGGCCTGTTAGGGGGTGCGGGGCTGTGAAATGGGGAGATAATGGAGACCAGGTGCGCACTGAGTGCCAGAGACGCTCCTCAGCGTGTGAGCTCCTCTGGCCGGGAGGGAGGGTGCCCCTCTCTCTCTCTCAAACACACACACACACACACACACACACACACACACACACACACACACACACACACACACAGACATACATCCAGCTGCCTTAAAACCGCCATCTACATTTTTTTTTAACTTGTAAACAAACATACTTTCTGGCTGACCTATATAGAGGTCAGCTGTATGTCAGAGTTTGATCTTGCACATGGTCAGTGTCATATTAAAACCACATTTTTGCTTGTATTTTATTTGACATTATTTGCAAGTTTCAATTTCTCCAGTGTACCTTAAAAAGAATAACCGTATACAATTATCTTACGTAAGTTCAAGAATAGAATATTGTGAAAAAGTTTGTACATTTTTTTATCATTTTTTAAAAAAAGTGAACTGCCATATTGTATACGCATTAACATTTCCCCCTCAGAACTATAAGGTTCTATCTGCATTCTGAGCATTTTATAGTGAAATTGACTCATGTGGGAACTGGCTTTCTGTTTTTCAGATAAAAAGTCTAAAATGCGTACAAATTAAACGGCTCAGGATAACTCGTAAATAACTCAGATAGAACCTTATAATTCCAAGGAGACATGTACAATGAAATATTTCAAGACTCTTTTTGTTCTACTGTTGATCAGTATGGCTTATAATGCAGAGATCCAGAGTCTCAGATTATTAAAGTATATGATTTTGAAAAGGCTTGATATGTCGCATTAAATTTATAAAATCTAAGACATGACAGTTTACCTTGTTGAATTCAATTCTACATAATTATTTTTTTTTTAGGAAGTTTGTCTCCGATTACTGGGATATTGGGTTCAAGGCTCTATCTGCTCGGAGTTTCCATATTCTCTCTTATCCATTAATAATTGTCTAGTTAAATTGAGGTAATTAGGAATACAGTCTCTATCCAGATGAATCAGGTCAAATAAATGAAGGAACACCTGTATTTGATTACGTTCCCAATCAGGAAGTTGAAGAACATTCTGCGCATGTGTATTTGTAATGTGCATTATTACAGTTATAGGTGTGTACAGTATGCTCTACAATGGCGAGATAATCTTTCATCCATCCAGAGGTTGTGTGTTCGTACTGGTACGACTTGCGTCCACCACATTTGAAATTTTTGCAGGACATGATCTCGTCTTCTCGCCCCTTCTTTAAGACGTTAATGTAAAGTAGGTTTTCTTGACCCAGCTATTAACAAACAAACACAGCAACTGCAAATTCAGGCAACACACTGCTGCTCCTCTTTCTTTGACTGGACTCATGTGATGCTCATTGTCATGGTAACAGGTTCACTATCACTACTGGATATCTGACTAGGATCATCAGAGGATGTCCTAGACAGGTTAGTCATCAGTAGTGGACGATTAAAAAAGACGTTTATAGAGAAGGACAATTATTCGAATAATCTGTAAAATAGTTGATAAAGTAAACGATAGAGGAATAATGGCAGCTGTAGTAGCGATGGCAGAGATGCTGTTCTCTCTTTTGGAACATAGGTAGAGCATCAGTATGATGAACTGAAATAAGGTTCTAGGTTTTGCATTGGAAAATGAAAAAGAGATGCCATGTCTGTTCTTATTGTACAGGTGTGGTACAGGTAGACCCAGTATGAGAATTGAGTCTACATATTTTCATGCAGAATGAGCCAAATAATAAATTCAATCCAAGAATATGTGTGTAATAGATCTGGATTTAATACAGCGATAGGGGAGTGAAAGTTTTTTGGCCCTCGTTTAAAAACAATCGGTTGGGCCACAGTCCAGGTACCCCCACTCCGCCCCCTATTCCGCTGTCCATTTTTTTACTCATACGATACTTTTCGGCCCAAACATTCTTGTATAATGTATCAGACTGTTTCTCACTGTAGAATATTCTCCAGCAGACTGTGGGAAAAAAACAAATGGCTCTGTACAGCCCCCCACCTCCCATACAGCCCCTTCCTACCCTGCTTTCTCAGAGAGCTGCTTTCACACACCTGGGACGATGTTACACTGATGTAGCGGTTACTACATTTGTCTCAGAGTCTGATGTAATATTGCATAAATGCATCTTTTTATGGTACCACTGTGTCGTACTAGAAGACAGATAAATTACACATACAACCCCCCACAACACCCCACCCCCCTGACCCAAACCAGGTATGTCTGTATTATTTATTTTTGTTTTCTCTCTCTCTCTCTCTCTCTCTCTCTCTCTCTCTCTCTCTCTCTCTCTCTCTCTCGCTCTCTCTCACTCTCTCTCTCGCTCTCTCTCTCTCTCTCTCTTTCTGTCTCTCTCTCTCTCTTTCTGTCTTGCTCTGTCTCTCTATGTCTCTCTCTCTCTTTCTGTCTGTCTCTCTCTTTCTGTCTGTCTCTCTCTCTTTCTCTCTCTCTCTCTCTCTCTCTCTCTCTCTCTCTCTCTGTCTCTCCCAACTTTTTCTGTCTTCATTATGCTCTTCATCTTGCTTTCTTGCTCTCACACAAAACTAAAAAAAACCCACAAAATTTCAGCACAAAGTGATGTCAATGTTTCAGTCCTCTAGGTTTATGTAAAGATGATGTTGTTGACCGTGGTCAGGAACAGTATTACATCACAGAGCACAAACGCAGCAGACAGTGGTGGGAGAGAGTAGTGCGGTTTCTCAGACCAGTTTTGGATTCAGCGTTTCAGAATACTGACGGTCACCTTTGAAAATCTGTGTATCATGGGGAGACCGTCTGTAGGGACAGTCACTTCCATTCTGACCGCTGGCTGGACACATCATCATTTATTTGAAAAACCCATTTCTGTCACTATTTAGGTATTTTGGCCTTCCATCACTTCCATCGTTTTTTTAGAGAAATCCTGACTTTCCCACCTCACCCATCGATGTGTGACAGCTGTGATGTTATTCTTGGTTTATTCTATGCAGGGTTTTTGTCCATTTTCAAAATATGTAAAAGTTTGGTGTATGGAAAACCAGCTTTATTTTAGAATGTTGAAAACAGTCTTTGAAAAGCTGCATGTCGTGCTTGGCCCATACATAGGGCCAGTCGTTTCCAGTTACCGGCTACCCATACCGACTGATGAGAGAATCATGTGACCTATGTCTTGTTATGTCATTGTTTGTTTGAAAAAAACCTTTTCCATCACTTTATTTTGCGTTGTCCACCTCATCCTAGTGTTAATATCTTTTTTGTGCCCAAAAATGTATATGGAAGCCCTGCTTCTGTACTCTCCTCTCATTCTTTCTCAGTTATTCACTTTTCATACTCCTCTCTCTCTTTCGATGTGGATGAGTGAGCATATTGCGGTGCAGATGAGCTTTCACCTTATCTCTCATCCAGAAACACCTCTATTTGTTAAGTGTTTACCCCTGGTGGCTGCGGTTAATCTGAAGTAGTTGAAGTTTTAAAAGAAAGGTCAGGCGGATCAGGCCGCAAAAGTGTTTCTAATCAGAGCAGACAGGCTCGCAAAGCTCCGCCGTAATTACAATCTAATTAGCAGGCTCCAGACGAGATCCAGTGTGCCATTTCGCATCAATAATTTAACCCTTCCGAGACCGGGTTTGAAGGAGCCGTTTGAAGAGCGGATGCTGAGGCAGGAGCTGAAAAACGGCCGAGATCTCTGCCCACCTCCCTCGTTTCCGCAGCAGGTCAAAGAACGTGTCAAACGCAGGCGGTTAAGGCAGCTTACAGAAAGGCCGCTCACCAGAGGCCCTAACCAGCCCTCTGACATCACACCTCACTTCCAAGATCTCCTGGCCATAAGGACCAGTAGGCAAACGAGGTGTGTTGCATATTGTTTCCCTCAGATCTTCTCATTACAGTATCAGAGACAACGCCGCCCATAAGGACGAGCCGAGCTTCAGACGGTTATAGATGGCGGCGAGGGGAAGGGAAGGGATCTGAATGCCTGTGATGTGCGCAGACTGGAAGCTGACAGATGGTAAAGCAATCAGTGTGGAGGAATATATGGGGAATATTGCAGTGAGGCAGATTCCCATTTGATTTACTCAGTCTGGCTATTGAAATGCCTGTCGCCAAGGATTGCTTATCTTGTGGGGTGAAAACCTAATTCCGTTTTTTGGCATGTTGTCGGTTCGACCGTATAAATCAAATATTGACATTGTGTTTACTATGGAATTACAGAAAGCAGAGATGCCAGCGTCTCTTACAAATAAAGCCCTAAAAACACGGAAATATGTGACTTCAGATATTAAAAACTCCATGCTTGGCAGTGAGAACACTGCTTCCTTCGGTGCATTTCTCCCTTTTTTTAATTACAGCCTGGGCCTGGTGTAGAGAATCGTTTTGACATACAATCGCGCAGCGCTATCTGGAGTTATTGTCGTAAAAAGCACTTCTGGCAGAAGCGAGCGTGCTGAGAGTTTGAGCAGAAGGAAATAGGATTTCAAAGACAGATCCCTATTACTTTGTGAATTAGGTTGTTTGCAGAAGGAAAGTGCGCTCCACCGTCGGCCAATTGACTGGACGAGACCGCATTTTCGTGTCCATTCCTCTTGGACCGTGGAGGCACCTGAGAGGCCTGATAGAATAAGTATTGACCCACGAGGAAGGTTTTGCAGGCCAAGGTCTGGTAGGCTAATGCAAGTGTGTGTACGTGTGTGCGCATCTCTGTGTGTTGGCTTGTTTCATCTTATAGCTGCTGTCCTGATACTGTCACACTGGAGAAACATCCTACAGCGTAAATCTCAATAACATTAAATCTGTGTCCTTTATTGTTCCACAAGGGTAAGCAGGGGTTTAAAGCCTCTGACATGCAGAGCTGACTGAACCTTGATGACCATCAGTGGTTGACTCTCACTGTTTCCCACATCGTTTGCTGTAGATCATTAAAAAAAGAAGGGTAAGTGTTCTAGTGGCACTTTTTCTTTTAACAAATGCAAGTGAGCATGCTTTCAGCTTACTTTTATGTACTTATCGGACATATCATCGCTGTCTGATGTCCAGTGTACTAGGATTGGTGTGGTGCAGCAGATTAAAATAAGACTCCAGTGAGCCACCCCACCATGTGAGAGACTGGGATTCGACTCCCAGTCTGAGCAACTATGCTGTGGTACACCAATAAGAGTCCTTGGTCAAGACTCCTAACACTACTCTGACCCTCCTTTGTAAAATGAGTAAATGTGTCTCTCTTTCATGGTTACAGCATCAGGTAAATGTATTGCATCTCAGAAAATTTGAATATTTTGAAAAAGTTAATTCATGTTCATAATTTCATTTGTCAGCAACATATTTCATACGTTTGTGTTTTACTGTTGTTCAGGATGAAAAAGCTCATCAAAATGGATTCAGAAGTCCAGACTCTCACATTATTACAATATTTGAATTTTAATTTTGACTAAATTACAAATCAGCATCAGAATTAAAACAAAAAAAATCTTGAAAAGCTTGACACATTTCACTTTAAATGTAATGAATGATATCACATTTGAATGAATTCATGAATTAATCATATTTGAATTAAATTATGAATAAAAAATGGTTACATTAGTATTTCAAAAATTCTGACTTTACAAGAGTGAATTCTGAGTGGAATTAAAGGTAAAATAAAACAAATAATAGCAGTTTTAGAGCATTTCTGATCAAATATTAAGAACAACTGTCAGATTTACATCATGGAGAAACCTAAAAATGGAGATACATGTTTTTATTGGACAGTGTTGATATACTAATTGTGTAATTCTGAACTGTTGTTAAATGTTGTAACTGATGTTTTAGGCTGCTGTCTTGGCCAGGCTTCCCTCGAAAGAGAGATCATTGTGTCTCAACGGGATCGACCTGGTTAAATAAAGGCTAAATAAAAAAAATACACATGTCGAGTATATGGAAAGTTGGTGTCCCAGCTGCGCCCATAAATTGGCGGTGAAAATTTAGGACAAGGAAGTTTTGTATTATTGTTGAGACATACCTGGGAAACCCTTGCTGTGCGTGGGTGAGCATTATCCTGCCATGACACACAACACATGTGGACACAGCACTGAGCTGTTAGTGTTCTTCATATCACTACAAGGGGTGACCGACTGTTGTATTCAATGGCTACCTAGATCATCACACCAGCAGCATGTCACTCCACAGCAGGATTGATGCACTCAGCACAAGGCCTCCATACTCGACCATTATGGGATTCCAAACAGAATCTAGATTTGTCTCTAAAGATGGTTGGCTCCTGTCCTGTTCACCATGTGCTGTCGCTGTGTAAATAGGTCTGGGCAATATGGGCAATAAAATCACATCCCAATATAAGTTAGATACAATATCCAATTAAATATAACATTACGGCCACCTTCTTGTTTCTACATTCACTTTGCATTTGATCAGTTCCTCTTATCATCCAGGAGCACTTTGCAGTTCTATACTTGACTGTAGTCCATCTGTTCCTCTACATACTCTGTTAGCCAACCAAGAAGCAGAAATATCCATCCAACACCATCCTGTGGGCAGTGTCATGTGAGCACTGATGACGAACTCACTGTGCAGAAACAGATGAGCTTCTGTCACTGACTTTACATCTACAAGGTGGAGCAACTAGATAGGAGTGTCTAATAGACTGGACAGTATGTTTAAACACTCCAGCAGTGCTGCTGTATCTGATCCACTTGTATGAGAGCAGTGTGGGAGCAGGGTGTGGAGCAGAGCAAGGGGAGCAGCTTTTCTGAAATAATGAAACAGAATGTGTTTTAAAAACCTTCAAATATCCTGATATAGACAGAAACATGGTTTTATCTCCCAGCCCTCGTCCTCACGCCTAACAGTTTGGTCAGAATGGTCTGGATGGTGGGTAGTTCCTCGAAATAACCATCCTGCTGCTCTCAATCCAATGTCTGTTAGATGTCTTTGAGTGCGGTTTAGAGGCATATCCAGCATTCAGTGATTTTACACCAATAGGTACACCACCCAAAAGTAGTCTCTGAAAGCCTTATCTTAGGGTTAGTGAGGGAAGGAATTTTACTCCCTCTTCAGCCAAGACCCAGTGTCTAATATGTTCCTCCCCTTTTGCCACTTTTGGTCTATATGTCTGTGCTTCTACATTAACCATTGTTCGAACTGGTTCCCGCGGCAGCCGATTGACTAAAAGTACAGCCTAAATGTACCTGAACGCAAAGGACGCAAAGGTAAGTGAACACAAATAAGCCTGAATAGCTGATAAAACAATTATTTTTAATTGAATTTAATGTATTTTAAGGGACATGATTTGAAATGAAAGGAACTGGTTGTGACTGTGTTCATTATCATAATGATTTTAGAGATATTTAATTCTCTCCTACTCTCTCTCTCTCTCTCTCTCTCTCTCTCTCTCTCTCTCTCTCACACACACACACACACACACACACACACACACACACACACACACAAACCATGATCCTACAACTTAGGCCTACTTAAAGCACCCCAGCCATTACATCTTCACCACAACAGACTCCCCTGTGTCCCCAGCATCCGCTTTTTGAAGACCAAAAAACGATCACCCTAATGTAGGTCATTAAATTCCGACTTCTATACCCCAAACACCGCAGCATATGTAGATGTGTTTGTGTTTCAGCCAAGGGGTACACAGCGTCCCGCGTACTTACACGTCAAATATTACAACAATAAGCGAGAACAGTCTATTATAGCATAGAGATGCAAAGCAGCTCATAATGCATGCATAGAAACAGAATGTGTTTATATGAATAACACTTTCATAATGAGAGCAACATCCTTTGCCATGCTTTATTGCACCTTAGAGGCACTGTTTAAACACGTCTTATTTTAAGAGCGCTACAGAGAGAGCTCAGTGAAAAGTTGATTAAAAGTCAATCAAATCTGAACATCGTTAGTGTTCCGAGAAGTACACCCCCCCCCAACCCCCCACCTCCACCACCCAGTAGTATGAAATCTGCTGGGGTGAGGGAGCACATTTGACCTGAAAGGAACAATATTAAAAAACTTTCCTTTCGCTCAAGATAAATGCAAGGCAAAACTAATCTCGTTCCCCTCCTGCTTATCTGATGCTAATCTCCTAACGAGAAAATTGCTTCTCGTGTAGTGGAATCCAACACCGTTGGATGTGGATGTGTTAAGCAGCTGGATTTGTCTGCAGAACACAGATGTGCGTGTGAAGTGATGATGTTGTTTCCTGTGCAGATGAATGGGGGGGACCTCATTAGCTAGCGCAGAGCCACCACTAACAAGCAGTTTTGGACTCACTGACTGAGACTGTGTACGCTGAGGCCTTTGGATTTGTGTGCGGGAGCCTCAACTATTTCAAGCCTTAACTCTATGTATCGATTCCATCGATTCCTCATGCAGAACAGAAATACATTTGAAATATACAGTA